>PVJH01013462.1:0-28655 GCA_004026705.1 Nesogale talazaci | reverse complement strand
AGGCTGGGCCTCCTACTCGCACCACCAGAGGGCAGTGGTGCCTATAAAATAATTTTTTAAAAAAAAGAATGACTATGAGAGAAAGAAAGAATAACTATACGATCTGCAGAAAAAACATTGCAGTACTAAGACAAATCTGCAGAAAAATACATTGCAGTACTAAGCCATCTAACCAAAAAAACCAAGCTCGTTGCCATCGAGTCTATTTCAACTCATAACAGTGTATTGGATTAAAATCACCCATGAGACACTTTACTTTTGAAACCCACCAGCAGCTCTGCTGGAGAAAGGCGAGGCTTTGTGCTCCCCTTCCAGAGGAGTGACAGTGACAGTGACAGTCTCAGAAACCCTCCGAGTGTCGCTCTGAGTCAGCATTGACTTGATGGCAGCGGGTTTGGTTTTTCAGAGGTGTATGTCCTTATAGTGGGAGAGGTAGGGTGAAAGATTTAGGGGACGAAAAGTTATAACAGTTGACTGCTTTTTAATAGTTTATCTAAAGGTAGAGTGTGTGTGTGTGTGTGTGTGTGTGTGTATGTGTGTGTGGAGAGGGAGAGAGTGCACAGTGGAGTGTCTAGAAAAGAAGTACTTAGTGTAATTTTCTAAATTTTTAAAATTAAAACATGAGTATTTTTTAAACCACTAATATGAGATGCTATCTATACCCCCCAAAAGCACATTCTACTTTTCTGAAAAATTGTGTAAAATGAATGAGGAAAGATCTCATCTTTTATTTAACCACACTATATAGATAGCTTAGTTCTTTATCTGCCCCATGTAGACTAAGGTCCAGATAAACCTCCTTTAAGCTATATATACACTAAAACCTTTCTCATTCTGATCAGTAATAATATGTCTTGTGTTTCAGTTTTGTTTAGATTTTATCAAGATTCAGCTAGAAGGTAAGCTACTTTCTTACTCATTTAAGTGTTAATATGCACTAAAGACTTTTCTATTAATGGTCTTCATAGAACTCATTAGGATGATTAGTCACTAATTTTTCTCAGCAAAGATCAAAGACCTTAATAATAATTTAAAAGACCATTTTTCAGAATCACAAAACCTAACATTGCCTAATTTTTAATATTTGTGTTTCATTTAGAACCTTCCTAGGGAGACACTAAGCTTCTTTGAAATATTTGTAAAGATTTTTTTCCTTATTTTCCATCAGTTATTATTTAAAGAGCATAATGCATCTTTTATTTAATCTTGTATTTTCTCACAATTTATCTATTATTTTATCCTTTTATGAATTGATTCCTTTTCCATTTGCATTTGTTTTCCTTCAGAACCGGAAGGTGATCCTGTAGCAATTACTTTAGATACCTCTGATTTAACTAAATGTGAATGGTGTAATGTCCGAAAATTACCCGTAGTGTTTCTACAAACGATACCAACAATTTATCAAAAGTTGAGCGTGCAGCTGCAAATGAACAAGGAAGAGAAAGTTTGGAATGAATGTAAAGGAATAAATAAGATAAGAAGTAAGTTACTTGGAATTAGTTTATTTCAATGACTTAACAAGTTGGGTAAATGCATGCACTTTATTGAACATTAGTTGTGAGTACATTTCTTTGTCTTAGACCCCCCATTTTATAACTGAAAAAAGGCAAGGGGGAAAAAAAGGCACACCGAATATGGAAATAAAGTAGAATCCAGTTTGCCCATTAGAAAGTTAAGCAAAACCAGAGTTCTAGTTTTGGGGGGTTTTTGATGTGCACTCTTTATTATACTGCTGTATAAGCTAAGTAAAGTAGTTTGTTTGATTTTTAGTATTGTTAAGCATGCTAGATATAATCAGCCAGATCATTCTGGATTCTTTGAATTTTGGCCCAAGTAGGACCTTTTCAGTGGCGCCCTGGTGGTGTAGCGGGTAAGGCTTGTGCTGTGACCCATGCCTCTCTACTTCATCAACACAGTCTCCGGAAACCCGCACAGGGTCACTGTGGTCTGTGCCGGCCCCACAGCAGGGAGACAGGAAGTTCTCAGATTCTCACAGTGGATTTATATTCCCTGTGATAATAAATAGATGTAGGTCTCAAACTTAGTTTTACGTCCAGTGCTTCTGAAATGGCATTAGCTGGTTTTATAATACTTAACTGGTATTATAATACTTTTAAGCAGTGATTCAGATTTTTTACTCCTGCTTATTGGTATATGGATATATTTACTGATAATACTGTTAAGAGTTGGCATATTAATGTATAGTAGTTTTCCCAGTTAAATTCTCTAGAGATAATGCAGGTTTGCTAGATAATTTTTTCAAAGAGAATAATGTTAGTTAACACTATCCACTAGTCTTTACTCCACTATTTTTGTCATATCTACTATATGCAGGAAATGATTTTAAATGTGTACATCAGTATTTCTGATATTTTAGAAATAACTATTCATTACTCTTATTCTAATATCTCTATAAAGTATGAAATTCATGACAAAATTGAAGTTAGAAAATATGGGAAATTTTTTCCCAGTTTTTTATACCCCCACCCATTTATTTTGTTCATTAGCCTAACAGTCATATTTTTTTTCTTTGCAGATCTAGAAGAACAATACATTATTTTAATTTTTCAAACTGGCCTTGATCTTCAGACAAATATGATATTTGAAAGTATCATTAATGAAATTGGTATAAAGAATAATGTTGCCAATTTTTTTTCGAAAATTCCTTTTGAAGAAGCCAATAGCAGACTTGTTGCCTGTACTAGAACCTATGAAGAAAGTATCAAAGGAAGTTGTGTTCAAAAAGAAAATAAAATTAAAAATGTAAATATTTAAATTCAGATTTAAATAACCAGATTTAAAGAATAATTCTTCATTATAATATTGCTTGTTTTGGTCAGATGTTTTATTTTTATTTCAATTTTAAAATCATTAGCTTTACATAAGATTTGTAAACTGTCTTGTTTTAAAATATTAATAGCAATGATACCTAGGTAGCAGGTATGATGGGATATAAATAAGTTCATGAATAAAATGGAATAAAAAGGAAAAAAAACATTTTATCTCTCAACATAAACAGCATCTAGTTCAGATGCCAGCCATTTACTCCTTTTCTAAAGAACTGAGGGCTTGAGAATTACACTTCATCTGTAGTCTTATTTATCTTTAAAGGTGGATGCTTAATGATTTCTTATCACAACTCCTACAAAATTGCCCCCGATTGATGAAAGCAGGTGGATTCTTGTGGTGAAAGACTCTAAAGAAGCTTTTTTGGGTGTTTTTGCTAACGTTTTAGCTAACATTCTCAAAACACTCATAAGAAGCAGCTGTAATCTCTGGTCCTCTGCAAAGTCAAGAAGCGAAATGCTTCAAACATTTGAAAATTGCTGTTGCTGTTGACTTTACCTACTAACTGGTCTGCCTTGGCTTTTTCTGGACCAGTTCTTTCTTTTGGTAGCCATTGCTTTGATTGTGCTGTGTCTTCACAATTGTACTATTAATACTCTGTTGCAGTCCTAAGAAATTCTTTTGGATTTTGATCCTTACTTTTTAAAATTCACATAGAAAGTGCTGCTTTTGTCTGAAACTGATGTGGGTGCAGCATATCTGGACCCATCTCATCAGAAATTTTTTTTTCCAGTCAGAATTGTGTGAATTTAAGCAGTTTTGAAATAATAGTTTTGGGTATTATTTCTGGTTTTTAATTGCTGGTCTTTCTCGATTAGGACATGCACAATTACTACCTTGTAAATTGATATGAATGATCTGCTGCCATGGCTTCTATCTTCAACATGCACTCATTTCTTCTTATATTATCCATTTGTAAAATCAAATTTCTTTAGGGCATTTTCCATTAAACTTTTTGTAACTAAAGCTTGGATGATTTTAGCATTCTTTCCAAACTTTTAGCCAAGCTCTACTATAAACTTGGTATTTGTTCTTCCTTCATGTTGAGCAGAATTCCTTTTGCTATTACAGAGGCATTGATATCTTGTCCTCTGTGCCTCAAATGAGACCTTTTCAGACCTGTTTTAGCAAGTTTATTAAAGTGCAAATTTTTAAAAATTCATGCACCATTTTTCATAATATGCATATTCCATAAGTCTTTTGAAGATTCCTTCCAGTATTAGATACAGGTGTCAGAGTCTATTTGGGATCCATTTCTTCATACTATTGGCTTAATCTCATAACTTTTTTTCCTTCTTTACCCCCCCTTATTTCAATGTACACATACATATGCTACATCCGAAATAGTTTTACCTTTTGTCTTTTGTTTCCAGTGATGCTATTGCCTCTTTACTACTTCTTTTGAAGGAATTTAATTTCTTGGTGCATTGTGCATGTATGTGTAATGTTATACATATTTGAGAAGTTGGGCAATGGAAAAGTGTATCAGTGATCTTGGTTGTCAGTGTACACTTATAATTCCAGAATATTTATTTATACCGTTAGGCAACTTTGATGAAGCACCACTACCAGTGGTAACACAGAGTACCATTGTAACATATAATTTTAACTAATATAAGTAAATTCTCTGAATTGGTCACCTACCACAGCAACTAAGCTGAGCTGACTTATATTAGGAGAGCTTACTTTGTCACATGAGTACAGTTTTAGAAATCTTGCTATTCAAGGCACAGTCTTGCTAAAGATGGGCGAGAAAAGGCTCAGACACATGGCTAGTGAATTAGGAAAAGAGCAGAGGAAAGAAGAAGACATTCTTTTTTATTTTGCTGATTTAGTTGTAAGCAATAATGCTAGAGGAAGGAAAAAGCAGATTTTTCTCTAATGAACCCTTTTAAATTTGACTTTGTGTAGTGCAAGTTAGCATTGATTGTACAATATCTGAAGCAATTCTCTGCTAACCAGAAGTTCAATAGATCAAACTCACCATTCCTTAGCAGTAGAAAGGTGTATAGTCTTTCCAGTCTTGAAAACCTTCAAGAATTCCTATGAGTTTGAGATGACTGAGTGACAGTGTGCATGCATGTGTGCACGCGCCAGAATTTTGTGTAGAGTCGTGATGGTGCTGTTGGGGAAGCGTTGGTCTGCTTACTGCAAGATCGGGGCTTCAAATTTATCAGATGTTCCTCAAGAGAAGATGAGTCTGTTTGCTCCCATTAAGACTCGCAGATTGGGCTGAGCCCTGGTGGCGTAAGTGGTTGAGTGCAGGACTGTAGCCCGCGGGCTTGGCGCTTCAAATCCAGCGGCGGCTCTCAGGAGCGGCATTGGGTAGCGCCCACGACCCCCAGAGGCAGTGATCCCCAAAACAACAACAACAAAAGACTCACAGATTCAAGAAACCGTATATCGAGTCTCTCTGAATTAGAATAAACTCAATGGTAGTAGGTGGGGTGCTTATTAGATTACAAAGGGGTACCCAAGAAACCCTGAAATTTTTTCAAATTTATGTGTTCAAATTTTTTTGCAGTGCAACCTTATTACCTTCAAAATACTGCCCGTTTTGCTTAACACATTTGTCAGATATGCAATTCCATTCTTGGAAGCATTTTTCAAACTCATCTGTTTAGATTACTGACAGTGCACCTCCCTTATTTTTTTCTTCACCACTTCTGTGTCCTCAAATCACTGTCGTTTAATGTCCTTCGTTTGCAGAAATAAAAAATTCACATGGTCAAGGGCCAGGTATGGGGGGCAACAGAGGAATGCTGATAGTTGCTAAAAGCTGGTTCACTGAGATTGCTGTATCAGCACATGAGCAGATACAATGTGGTGCCAAACCAGTCCCCCATCTGCCACAAATCAGGCCGTTTTTGTTGCACACTGTTAGGTAACCTTTTTGGAACCTCTAAAGAGAAAGCGTGATTAATAGAGTTGGTGGAAGAAACTCCAAGCGAACTAAAAGTCAGCATGTTTGTCCATTTGGAAAGTTGACAGACGTACAGAATGAGGTTTTTCATCGATCAACATTTCACCTTTTTTTGAAGTAGAAAATCATTCATACGCTTGTGTTTTGAACATCACAAGCAGGAAGCGAAATCTCACAGTCGCACGCTGTTCTAAATCATCCATCACCAAAAACAAAATTCTAGTGAAACTGCTTTTATGAAAAAATTCACTGTGACCAAAGAGAACCTTCCCAGTCAGTGCCACTGGGTGCACTAACTTAAGAGTACGTTGCTCAATACTAGCTAATGTCAAAAATGTGAACTACTAAAGCTCTGTTACCACCCAGTTTAGGGGAGGGTACTCCCCTCTTATGCTACCTTTACATCCCTGGTCATTAGATTTAGGTGGCTTTCTACTGCTTGCGGGCGGGAAGGTAGGACAGGATACGCTATCTGTTCTTAAAATTTTACTGATGTACATAATCTTATTTAATGTGGACAATAGCCATCTTAACTAAAATACCAGAAAACCAATGTTACATAAATTTGGAACATAGCACTCTTCTAGAAGCTATATTTAAAAAGTCAGAATGTCCCTAAATTTTACCTGTTATTTTTTGTTATTGTTGTTTTGGTTGTCAAATATCATGCGTATTCTTTGTAGACAGATATTTTTAATCCTTTTGGGTTCCCATTTTTGTAATTTTTTCCAGTTGATTTTATGTGTTGATAGTTTAATTTCTTTTCCCCAGGTGTCCTTTGAATCTAAAATACAACTTCGAAGCAAACAAGAATTCCAGTTTTTTGATGATGATGAAGAAACTGGAGAGAGCCATACCATTTTTATTGGTCCTGTAGAAAAGTGAGAGAATTCCTTTTTATTTGCAGTGTTCTGAATTTCTTTCTCTCCCCTGGTATATTGTGTACTATTTTGTTTGTTTTGTTGCAGACTAATAGTATATCCACCACCTCCAGCTAAAGGAGGAATTTCTGTTACTAATGAGGACCTGCATTGTCTAAATGAAGGGGAATTTCTAAATGATGTTATTATTGACTTTTATTTAAAGTAAGTTGATTTTCTACTAAATATTTAGCAAAGTTTTCATTTTGTATTCTATTGTATATCTGATTTTTGGAGTCAAACTGTTTGAGCTTTGAATTCTATCACTGTCACTTAGTGCATGATGTTTGAAAGTAGTTAGTCTCTTATTGCTGGTATATCCTCATTTTAATAGAAATAGTGATAATAATTTCTACAAGAATTGAATAAGTCAACTGCAAGGAAAGTGCCTTGCTCTTGCAACATGTTCATCAATGTCATTTCATAGATTATTGTTACAGTGTTTCCTTCCAAACACGTACTATTTACTATCACCATGTTTAGAAATGATTTGTTTAGCAGTTAGTAAAGTATTATTTCATTTACTTTCTTGAATAAACGTCTATTAGGTATATTTTTAAATATTTTATTGTTTATTTTGATATAATTTTCTTTTACATTTATTTCCAATTTTTTTTCATTATGGATTTAATGTTACTCTCGAGTCTCGGGTTTTGATTAATCTCTCATGAAAACCAATAACCAGTAGCTTCATAATAGTAAACAATTATAAAGTGCAAACATGTTATATTTATGAAACCAGTCATGTTCAATCCCCAAACCAGAAAAACCATAAAGTATAAATAAATTTGCTCCTTTAAAAGAGGTGTTTATTTAATGACTAAATGCAACCAAATAAAGTCATTGTAAAGTCAACTTTTTATTATTTTGTCATTAACCCCCAGTGAAGCTTAGATCTAATTCACCTGACCCTTACTCTTATCTCCTCCCAGTTCAAATTACTAGAAGATTGTAATAGCCAGTGTTCTCTTAGGTCTGCGTTGCACTTAAAACATTCAGGTTTCAAGACAATCAGTCTTCTTTGTAGTTTTCAAGCCTTCTGGACAATTGGCTTAGTGTGCCCAGCATGGCCCCTCTGCTTCCTACGACATCTCGCTTTCCTGGGGCCTGCAGGAGTCTGCCCTCTATCCCAGGTTACGCTGGGGGGTTGCTGCTGGGCCCATGTTTGTGGCAGTGCTGCCAGCACAAAAAGCTATTCTGATGTATTTAACAATAAGTAAAGAACTGGTTATTCAAACCTCCCTCCACAATTTGTTTTCAAATTCTTGATTATTAATGTTTGTAGCCTACAATTTTAAAATAAAAATTTTATTAATCATTTTACTGAGGGTTCTTACAGATATATCAACTTATAATTCATTTAGAGCAAACATAATTTTACAATTTTTGTTACCATCCCATTCAAAACATTTTCCTTTCTTGAACTCTTTTATGCCAACCCCTTTTTATCCCTTCCCTCTTCGACCCTACCCCCCAGAAACCCTTATTCTATTATGTATTACTGTCTGTTTATTATTGTTGCTATCCACTGTATCTTAGACCATCCAATGTATCATTCACCTGCAATTCTGTTATTTGTTCCCCTTCAGGGGGGTTTTCCAGTCATCATTATTGTCAACCTTCAGGGAAAACTTATTCTTGTTACTATTTTTGAAGGGTTTATCTACCTTGGATTTTTTTATCAAGCACTCTTAATTATACAGATGAACATATGTAGGTCTAACAAGATTAATGAGGTAAAACTTAGACCTTAATACCAAGGGGGAGGAAATATTAAAGAGGATAGTTATGTGTTTCTTTCATCAGTGCTATACCACACCCTGGATATAAGGTCTCTTGTGTGAGAAGCTATCCAATTAGCTTAAAGGTGGGGTTAGGTACTGTACTTTGTCTTTGCTCATGTATGCCAGTTGGCTTTAATAAAACATTATTGTAGCAAGAGTTTTCATCAGAGTAGTAGTGTTTTAGTTTAGCTTAAATCCCATGATTTTGACTTGTGGAAGCTTAGGTGAGAGATGATTTAAGAGACCCGACAATGCTGTTAGTAGAAGTGAAGATAGCCTGATGAGATACTTTCTGAGGCAGAGTTGTTGGGGCAGGTTAAAGAGACATTAAGAAGGAAGACATGGGTGCCAGAGGACAGTTAAATCACCTTGTTACTGAGATGAATGGAGAAGTGGGATGACCTTGCAGAGAAAGGGGCATGAACTCTCTTTTAAATGTTTATGATACAACCATCATTGTTTCATTGCTTGGCTGGCTATTTTAAGTTAGGTTACATTGGAATTATTTTTGTAAACTAGATATTTGGTGCTTGAAAAACTGAAGAAAGAGGAAGCCGACCGAATTCATATATTCAGTTCCTTTTTTTATAAACGCCTTAATCAGCGAGAGAGGAGAAATCTTCATGAAACAACCAATCTATCGTAAGTCAGTCCCTTTAAAGACATTTAACAGATGAAGATACTCGGACATGACAATAAAATTTACTTACATTAAAGCACTATCATTTAGTTCTGTTAATATTTTATTATAAAATTGTTATAATTCCTAACATTCTTAAGCTTAAAGAACACTTCATGTATGTCATCAAGGGTGTGATACCTGGAACAGTGCTTCCTCAATATGCCTAATAGTCTCTTTTAAGAAAATGCTTATTAAATACGGATTGTTATGTTGCTGTTCTATTCTGATGTTCTTTTGCAATCCTATGCTAAATGTTACCCAGAATTACTGCTGTCAAGTTGCTCCTGGCTCGTAGGGTAATAGACCTGTGCCTGTGGGTTTCCAAGACCACAGCCCTCCTTTTCCCACTGAGCAGCAAGTAGCTTTGAACAGCCGACCTTGCCATTAGCAACCCAATGCCTAACTCTTAACACCTAGTGTCAGAGTTATTTTCTAATTTTTCTATTATATTAGATAATCAGCTGCAATACTTTCTGGTAACTATTGAAAAGAAAGTAGCCTTTTTTTCATAACTTAAAACATTTGACATGACCCCTAGTGACATAAGACAATGTTATCACTGTTCTGGTAGCTGCCAATTTTGTAGGTTCTTATTCTAAACCCACTGCCCTTGAGTTTTTTCTACTTTGGAGAGACACTACAGTGGAAGGTAGAATTGCCTTTGTGAGTTTCTGAAAAATATCCAAACTCTATAGAAATTGAAAGACTCATCTTTCTCCTTTGGAGCAGGTGGTGGTTTGAAACTGCTGATCTTTGTGTTAGGGTTAATGATAATTCTTTCCTTGCGACCACCCTTAGCTATTGTTTGTTCTTTCTTTTCTCTTAGGTTTCTGTCAGTAAAGCTCTGATAGACTTTTCAACCTACTGGCTCCTATCAATACTAAAGTAACACAAATGAGGGAGGGATATCTCTAGGAAATAGCTAGAATTAAATATTTCTCCACTTTCATGCTTTCCCTGAATCCATCTCAGATAATTTATTTTCTCTCCCCATCTGGATAAGCCATCATAAACAATTGTTTGTGCTGTTGATTCCTCATAATGTATAAATCACTACATATAAGCCAAAGCACTAGACACTTAGATGATACATTGACATTTATCTTTTGTCCTTTAGAATACAGCAAAAGCGGCATGGGAGAGTGAAAACCTGGACCCGGCATGTAGACATTTTTGAGAAGGATTTTATATTTGTACCTCTTAATGAAGCGTGAGTAAGAATTTCCTTTCTTTAAATTGATTGTTTCTGTAAATGTGCTGCAAGTTTTCAGAAAATAATCTATTTTTAATCTTTCAGAAATTTATTGCATATATTTTTATGACAACTTATGAAAAATGATGTAGTTTTCCCAAAGTTAATCATGTATGATAATTAATTTTGCAATCACTAGACCAGATATTTAATATTTAGTTTTATGAGAGCACTTTGAATAGTTCATGGAAAGATTTCATTTTATCTTTTCATTTTTGTTTATCCACAAACATTTCAAAGCCCTCCTGTATTAATAAATATGAATCAGTGTCATTAAAAGTAGCTTTCATATAGAAAATGTTATACACCAAAAGTTAATTAATTTAGAAGGATTTATTTGGACTTTTGTTTCTCAAAAAAAAAAAAGTCTCCTGATGAAAAAAGAGAAGAGATGGGTGAAATTAGGAAATTTACTTAGATTGAAAACCAGCTTCAGGGCTGAGGCACGGTGGCATAGTGGTTGTGTGCGGAACTGGGTTGGAGGTTCAACTCCAGCAGCAAGGCTGGGCCTCCAACTCCCACCACCAGAGGGCTGTGATGCCCCAAAAAACAAACAAACAAACAAAACTGAAAACCTTCATCCCATATTATCTATTCTGTCCAACTGAAGCAATTTTGTTAAAAATGAAGGTGCTTCAACATTTGTAACTCTCAATTACTAAACTCCTGTTGATTACAAACAGCTGTACCCACTGTCACCAAATTAATTCTGATTTATGGTCACTGGTGGCTTAATGACGAGAGCCATGATTTTAGAGAAAGTTGTAACCATTACCATCAACTGAGTTCTCGCTCTTAGCAATGCTGCTTTAGAATAGAGGAGAATGCTCCTTAGGGTTTCCACAAGGTTAAATCTTTATAGGAAAATATTGCCTCATCTTTCTCTCAAGGAGCAGTAGCATTTGGAACATTTATTGTGCTGTTGGCAGTCCAACATTTAACCCATTATGCCATTCTATTATAATAGAGCGTTATGCAACTGATTTCTTTTTCTATGCCCTTCAACCAAAGCCCACCAGGAATATAAACTTGTAGTTGAACAACTTGTGTTAATTTTACAATGAGAGACAATACATACAAAAGAAAGCATGAAGTGCAAGATTTGGGTTTTAGTTAAGAATTTGGGGGAGGGTCTGAATCTGTAATGGTTTGTCAGAAAGAGATGATTTATGCTTTGGTTGGTTGGTTGCTGTGACAATTTCTGTATCAGGAGAGACGGGTGTTTGGTAGTATATGGATATACTGTGCCCTTGTTACTTGAGTCTGCTTATACAAATTATGAAGTGCCTTTGCTTTGTCTCATTTTAACATGGTGTCAGTATAACTTTGAGGTTGGTTTTCTGTAAAATTGTTTATATTAGAAGGACTCGTTTTGAAAAACAAAACAGCTGAATGTACTATTTTTAACACTACTTAAAAAAAAACAGTAGTTAAATTTTATTTATTTAAATAAATGCTTTAATTCATGAGACCTGTGTTCTGTTATTAGCCCAGTCACAAACAGTCAGAGTCAAAATATTGATTCTAACATGCCTCTTCTTCAGAGCTAGGTTTTGTTTTTGTTTTTTTAAATAAAGCATTGCTCTTTTCATTCTCCCCAATTTAAGGTAAGTTTCTTGACATTAATCTGTCGTGGAGAGTAACATTTGAAGTAGAGCTTCTTACTCGTGTAAACTTACATTGAAAACCATTTGTTCGGAACCAATCGCAAAGGTCAACATGTAGCCACCACCATCCCCCAGGGGGGATAAGCAACAGAATGTGGGTGATGGGAAACAGTGGGCAGTGTAAGATATGAAAATAATATTGATTTATAATTCATCAAGACTCCCAAAGGTGGGAGAGGGAAGGAAAAAAGAGTAACCAATAGCAAGGGCTCAAGTAGAAAGAAATGTTTTAAAAATGTGTGCAAATGTGCTTGACAAAATTGATGTATGGATTGTTATAAGAACTATCAGAGTTCCTACTAAAATAGTTTATTTAAAAGAAAGAAAACCATTTGTTAGAAAATAAACAAAAATTTTTAAATGGAATAGAATTTGAAGACATATCGTGATGAAGCATAGAACTGAATCACCTGGCCTTTCCTCTTTTTATCGCCTCCCAGTTCAAATTGCTAAAAGCTCTTAATAGCCAATATTCACTTTAGCGGTAGAGACACATCCCTTTTTGATACTACATCTGATGTGAATAGAAGTTACTAAAATCGGGCTGAGACCCGGTGGCATAGTGGTTGTGCGCGGGACTGCGGCCCACTGGGACGGAGGTTCAATTCCAGCAGTGGGGCTGGGCCTCCTACTCCCACCACCGGAGAGCAGTGATGCCCCCCCAAAAAAAGAAGTTACTAAAATGTTGGTAGGAAAAAAGGTGTACTTAACGTAGAAGAATGGCTTCTCAATCAAAAGGGACCGTTTTGAGAGGTAGAGCCACAGATGTCATATTACGTACGTGTACTAAGTTATTGTTGGCTGCCATCCAGTCAGTCTTCAACCCAGGGTTCCCCAGACATGCGAAAAGATAGACTCATAGGGCTGAGCCCCGGTGGCGTAGTGGTTGTGCGCGGGACTGCGGCCCACTGGGACGGAGGTTCAATTCCAGCAGTGGGGCTGAGCCTCCTACTCCCACCACTGGAGAGCAGTGATGCCCAAAAAAACAAAACAAAACAACAACAACAAAAAGATAGACTCATATATTTATTACTTACTTTATTTTTATATATTCTTGGTGGTACTAATTATCTCTAAAGTATAGAAGATGGTTATTAAAAATTGTCTTAGCAATTGACAAGAAGAAATTTAATATTTGGATCATATCTTGAGTTAACTGATACTGGAAGGAACTTCACGATTATTTCATTCAGCTTTCTCTTAGCCAAGGAACGTGTTTATCCTAGTTATAGCAGAGAAAGTAAAATATGTAAGAATTAGCTATATTGTCATAGCTAAGAAATATTTAAAATATACCAGACCTAGGTTATAGCTATATGTTAAAACACATTCTCTTCACATTTTAATATTTTTAATTAAAATATGACAAAATAAACTGTCTTTGATTTGTCTATGTGGGAAGTTAGTGTGTTTCCCTTTGTGTTAACCAGGCCTGACCGAAATTCATAAAGAATACTGAGGTTTAGTCATTTAGAACAACAGAAGACCATTTACCCATCGGGGCATTGTTAAGGTTGACACCAGCTTTTATGACTTTTTTATTGGGTGCTTTCCAAAGAAGGGATACATAGGTAGTGTTGTTTTTACTCAACGCTACCTTAGGTTGATGAAACATTTTTCAGAACTCAGAATGTGAAATAACACAATACAGTATTTAACTGTATTAATTGTGCCATGCCAGGAAACACTGTACTGTTTAGTGCCTGTTGATTTTATCCCCAGCACATAAGGCTGTTTCTAACAAATAAGAGGCTCTTTATAAATTAGTTGGTTTTATTAATGGTTATTTGCCCAAATAATGGGCAAATTTGCCCATTTCTTACTCTAAATTGTTCCCCACTATTGGGAACTGTAATATCTGGCTTAGCTCTCTTTTCAGTACCGATTTGATAGCTGAAACACTTTAGTAATTAAAGTGTTTTGGTACACTTAAATTATTTCCTTTCCATATATATTCATTTCAGAATAATATAGTTTATGTGCATAAATATTTTAAATAGTGAACCCTTTTTGGGCTGATAACCCAAGAGGCCTGGGAAGAAAGCCTTAGGGATCTATTTCTAAAAAATTGCCAATGGAAACCTTATGGAACACAGTGATACCCTGATATACACTTAGTTGCCTGAGATAGATGCAAAATGTCCATGGAAAAATGAGATTGACATATATTATGGTTTGTAACTGGTCTATACTTGTATAACTTCCTTTTCTAAACAGTGTTTTAAAATCTGTACCATTGGTTAAATTAATGAAACTATTGATAGAAGTACCTGGTTGATAATATTCTCAAACATAAAATGTTAATATGTCTAAAGTGAACCAGAGACATAAAAAAAAATAAGAATATATTTTAGGCTCCCACTTCATTCCAATTCCAATATAAGAACAATTACTTCTTATGACATGACCTTGCTTGATGCTCACCCCATAAAGATATCAGTAGTGTATAGCAAAGTGTGTTGAAGAAACTAGATGGGGCCCAGCTATCAGAAGGAAGTGCCTGAGTCCTAAAGACTTGTCTTCAAAAAGGCAGCCATCTAAGTGATACATCAACTAAGTCCACATGGAAGATGCTCACTAGCCAGTGTGATCTAAGTAATGTAAATAATAAAATCGAAATCCAAAGGAGGAAATTGTATCTAAGCTTAACTTGTGAACACCTAGTTTGCGGAAGACTTTGGATGACAATGAATGTCCGAAATCCATTTACAGAGTCTACACAGGGATTAAGACTCTGGTTAATCTTCTCATGACTATGTTCCAGGAATGTGAAGAGCCCTATTATCATACAGAGAACATTGTAAAAATGATGATGGCAGATGTGGTTAGGTTAAAATATAATATCCTATCATTTTATCTCCCTTATGGCCCATTTTAAAGTCACTTCAGTTTTAAAAAAAAGTGGGCTGAGCCCCGGTGGCGTAGTGGTTGAGTGCGGGACTGCAGCCCACTGGCTTGGCAGTTCAAAGCCAGCAGCGGCTCTCCAGGAGCAAGGCTGGGTAGCTCCCACAACCACCAGAGGCCAGTGATGTCCCCCCCAAAAAATAAATAAAAAAAATAAAAAGTGAAGGGAAAATATACATAGATCAAGCCTCTAGTGACCACAGACCATAGATCAGAGGTGTCACTAGCAGAGTGCTTTGCAAAATAGATTTTTACAGATGCAGCTGGGTTGAAATTTAACACCTTATCATTGGATCCCGCCCTTTTCCTGTTTACATTGTAGGGAAAAGTTTTGTCATTTTTTATTATTAAGAATTGTATTGGGGCTGAACCCCGGTGGCGTAGTGCTTGTGCTCAGAATTGCGGCCCACTGGAATGGAGGTTTGATTCCAGCTCCACAGGAGCAAGGGCTGGGCCTCCTACTCCCACCACCAGAGGGCAGTGATGTCCCCTCCCCCCCCAAAAAAGAATTTTATTGGGAGCTCTAACAGATATTATAACAATCCATAATTTAGCTAGATCAAGTATAATTTTACAATTGCTACCACCATCAGTTTCTTTTTTTTTCCACCATCATTTTCAAAACATTTTCTTTGTCCTTGTGTTCTTTGACATTGGCTCCATCTTAACCCCTCCCTCCCAAATCTCCAGGAACCCTCATTGTTATATATTGTTACTATTTTTGCTGTATCTTACATCATCCAGTGTATCCACCTGTGATTCTGTTATTCATTACCCCCTCAAAGTGGGGTTGAACATTCATCATTGCTATCAACTCCACCTTTCTGCTTCCCTTGCCCCCCATTGTGTTCTGTACCCTCAGGGAATTATTACTCCTGTTAACTATTGGTTTTCATGCATTGAACGCTCTTAATTATACAAATGAGCATACGCAGGTCTAATAAGATTGATGAAGTAAATGAAGATTATAATAGCAAGGGTAGGAAATACTAAAGAAATAGAAGATGGTTATATGTTTCATCAGTGCTATAACGCTCCCTAGATTTATCATCTATGTGGCCCTTCTGCGAAGGACTGTCCAATTATTTACAGGTAGGTTTTAGGTCTCTACTTTGTCCATGTTCCTTTGTGTCCATTTGATTGCTTGATACCTATCCCCATCAACAAATCATAATCACACAGGCTAGTGTGCTTTTCCCATGTGGGCTTATTTGCTTCCCTGCTGGATGGCTGCTTGTTGAACTTCAAGCCTTTAAGACCCTAGATACTATATACTTTAATAGCCAAACACCACCAGCTTTCTTCACCATATTTGCTCTTACACCCATTTATCTTCACATTTTATCACCCTTTTCACCTCTTTTACATTTATTCTAGTTTTTATTATTTCTGCATTCTTTTTGAAGTTTTTCCTTTTAAAAAAATTAAATCATTTTATTGGGGGCTAAAACAACTCTTATCATGAAGTTTTTCCCTGTTAATGTGTTGTTGATGTTGATTTATTTGTTCTTCTGCGTATGAAATCCAGAATAGTTAAATCTATAGAGTCAATGACTAGATTAGTGGTTTTTGGTGGTATGGTAGAAGATGTTGAAGGGAAATTGGGACCTAATAATTGTAAATAAAGAAAGAAGAAAATGTTCTAAATTTGTTAGGAGTAAGAATTGTACAACTCAGTACAATGATTGAAATATGGAATATTCTGATGCGTGAATTTTATGCCAATGAAACGTCAAGATAAGATTTTTTAAAATGGAATTATCCAACACATTTTTAAGGCTTCACCTTTAAGTAGATAGATTTTTGCACAAAGTGTATGTATAGTGCAATTTGTTTGGACACGAGTGTGACCACATAAAGCAAACATGCAACCCTCTTAGCACATAAGCTCCTCATGGGTGCTATGTGCCTAATATACATGGTTGTGTTGTGTGTAGAAAAATGTGTCTGTGCATGTGTATAAGATCAAATTCATTGACATCGTTACTTCTAACTCATAGTGACCAGACCCTGTCAGAGTAGAACTGTTCCCATTTGTTTTCTTTCTTTCTTTCTTTCTTTTTTTTTTTTTTTTTGGCACCACTGCTCTCCGGTGGTGGGAGTAGGAGGCCCAGCCCCACTGCTGGAATTGAACCTCCGTCCCAGTGGGCCGCAGTCCCGCGCACAACCACTGTGCCACTGGGGCTCAGCCCCCCATTTGTTTTCAAAGCTGTGTGATCTTGCAGGAAGAATACTGCAACATCTTAAATGTTGATATAAAAAGGATGGGGAGGATGTTTATATTGGAATGATGAATTATAAGTTAATCTATATTATGTTTCCTGGAAAAGTAATGATTTTCTTCATAGCAAAAATAAGAAAATAATTTGCTTATAAAAGTGAATTCAAGGCTGAGCCCTAGTGGCCTAGTGGTTGTGTGTGGGACTGCGGCCCACAGGGTTGACAGTTCAAATCCAGCTGCAGCTCCCCAGGAGTAAGTCTGGACTTCCTACTCCCATCAGAGGGCAGTGATGCCACACACACCAAAAAAGTGAATTCAAGCTGCATACTTTTAGCGTAAATTGTAAAACCTACCAACCAAAAGGAAATGTGTTTAAGTAGATGTTGTATTCTACGACTGAATCAAAGAATTGGGGGTGGGGGGGTTACAAAATTGGAAAAAAAATATTGGATCTTCTTATTCAATTTGTTTACAAAACTTCAGAAGAAATGTCAAAGTATATGTATTGCCAAATTAAATTTTATAATAACATATTAAATAGTTTCATTTGTGTTTTACAGTGCACATTGGTTTTTGGCTGTTGTTTGTTTCCCTGGTTTGGAAAAACCAAAATATGAACCTAATCCTCATTACCACGAAAATACAGTCGTACAAAAAAGTTCAACTGTAGAGGACAGTTGTATTTCTTCTCCTTCAGCCTATGAAATGGACAGTTGTTCTTCACAAAACTCTTCTGTCAAACCTGTAATTAAGAAGATTCTAAACAGAAAGCATTGTATAGCTTTACTTGATTCAAATGCTGTACGGGAAGAAAGTGACCCTCGTTGTAGAAGAAATATATGCAACGTGAAATGTAGTATGAAAAAAATAAATCATACTTCAAGTGAAAGTGAAGAATCAAATAAAGGAGAGTCTGCTTGCCACAAAGCTGTTGATAGGACTAAAAGTGAGAATGGCCTACAGGATGAGTATTTAAGTTCTCCACACCATACAGGTATGTGTTCTTTAAAAACGAAGGAATTCAGAAGAAAAGGAATTTTTAAAATAGGGTTATTGGAATGGTAGTTTGCCTACAATAAAATTCATTCATTTCACCTGATATTATTCAATATAAGAAATATGTAGACATATCATCATAATACCTTTCCAAATTGTAAAGATACTCCATGGGACTCCCCACCCCTCAACCTTACAGATGAATTTGTATTTTACGTTGTCAGATCTCAGATTTATTTCATAAGAAATCTGTTGCGTTCAGTATAAATATGATTGTTCAGTGTGAGAACTGTAAAGGAAATTAATTCACTCATAAAGTAAAATCCACTCAAATTAAATGATTATTAGATCAGATTTGCACACTGAGGGGTGGAGTTGAATTTGGGGAAATACTGAATAGCTAAAAACCTTAATCAAAAATGCTTGTAGACAGGCTATTATTTTATTTTAAACATTGGCTGAAAAAAATCATCCAATTTTATTCAGTGGCTTTTCTTATTCCCATCATTATATAATACTGTGCATATAAAGTTTTGGCAAATCGACAGCTAACTTTATTTAGGGCAAGTTAATTGTTTGTTAAATTCCTTGTTAAAGTTTTTTTTTTTTTTTTTTTTTGGTGTGGGCATCACTGCCCTCTGGTGGGAGTAGGAGGCCCAGCCTTGCTCCTGGAGAGCTGCTGCTGGATTTGAACTGCCAACCCTATGGGCCGCAGTCCCGCACACAACTGCTATGCCACCAGGGCTCAGCCCTCTTTGTTAAAGATTTTAAGTACATTTTAGCTGTTGCTTATCATATTTTTTCACCCTTAGCTAATTATAGTGCCTACCACCCATTTCAGTGAGATTTCATTAACTCTCCCCAGAGAATTCGGGACTGTTGCTTTTGAAAAAATATCATTGCTAAGAATGCTCCTTTGTTTTCTTTCATTTTCTTATTGGTGGCTCCTATAACTCTTTAAACATTCCACATATCAATTGTATCAAACACATTTGTACATATATTGCCATCATTATATTCAAAACATTTTCTTTCTGTTTGACCCCTTACCAGTTTCTCTTTTTTCCCTAGCCTTCCCACCCCCATGGATCCCTGATAAATTATTTTCATATCTAACACCGTGAACTGTCTGCCTTTGCTCACACTTTGTTTTTCCTCTTCCTGAGGGGTGGGTGGGTGTTAGACATGGATCATTGTGGTTGGTTGCCCGTATCTCCCACTTCTTCCTACCCTTATGGTATTGCTACAGTCATTGCTGTTCCTGAGAGTTTTAATCTGTTTCCATGTGTTGAGAGTTCTTAATCTGTACCAGTGTACGTGCACTGGTCTAGCCAGATTCGTAAGATAGAATGGGGGTCGTGATAGTGCTGGGGTGGGGAAGGATAAGGAGGATTAACGAACTAGAGCAGTGGTCCTCAAGCTTTTTAAACAGTAGGGGCCAGTTCACTGTCCTTCAGACCATTGGAGGACCAAACTATAGTTAAAAAAAAAACAAAAAAAACTGGGCTGAGCCCCGGTGGCGTAGTGGTTGTGCGTGGGACGGCGGCCCACTGGGACGGAGGTTCAATTCCAGCAGTGGGACTGGACCTCCTACTCCCACCACCGGAGAGCAGTGATGCCCAAAAAAACCCCAGCTATGAACAAATTCACTGTGGGTCTGGGATGAGTTGGCTGGTAGGCAGGACAGGCAGCGGTGGCAAAAACACCCAGCAGGCCAGATAAATGTCCGTGGGGGATCCCTGAACTAGAGGAATGTTGTACTTTCAGTTGGTGCTATGTTGCCCCTAGCTGACTTCTTCCTTGTGACCCTATTGTGAAGAAATGTCTAATTGTCTACATATGGATTTTGGCTATCCACTCAGACCTCATCATTTGCATCAATATATTTATTTCTTTGGGGTATTCTTATACCTAATCCTGTTAACATCTCATGTTGTTGTTGTTTTTTTTTCCATGGCACATGGCCTGTTCGTTAGCTTCATGCCTTTGAAGTCCCCAGATGCTGTATCTTGGAAAATCCAGGCACCATCAGCTTTCTTTGCCACATTTGCCTTTGTTTTCTTTTATTTTCCCTCAAGGATATGCTTTCTTGTACTTTTCTAGTTTTTGTTTAAAAAGGCTCTCTAAAATGACCTTTCAAGTGTTTTTAAGATTAAAACTTTCAGATGATCCTGATTTGAATTTTAAATAAAAAGTTGGCTGTAGAATTCTCCTCAAAGGGACAGAAATTTAAAAAGAATAACGTAAACCCAAACTGTGAACATGAATGCCCACTCACTGACAAAGAGTTGATTAGAATTAGAAGCCATAGAGTTTATAATGCTATTTTTTGCTCAAAACTTGTATGCTGAGATGGCTGTATGATCAGGTGCATTGTCGTGGTGGCAAAAATCAGTCCCCGACTGCCATAAATAAATGTGGAAATTTCCATCCATTTCGGAAGTTGATTGATATCCAGGACGAGGTTTGTCATTGATCATCTTTTTACCTTTTTTGAAATGAAAAGACTACAAGTGCAATTGACATTTTCCCATAATTCTGTCCTTGTAAGCTGTGTCCAGTGTCACAATAGTTTCTGTGACATTTTTTCCAAGCAGGAAACAAGATTTCAAAGCTGCACCCTGTTGTCTTACATTAGCCATCACAAAAAACGAGGTTTGAGCAAAACTGTTTTTATGAAAAAATTCACTGTGACCAGAGAGAACCTACTAAGAGCAAATTGCTCTCTGCTCACCCACTGAGAAAAATATACATACTATGAAAGTTCCAAAACAATCCTGGTTTTTGAAGGACATATATCATTCCCTCACATTAGTTAACTTACTTTTGCTTCAGTGGCATCCCTCTTTTAACTTCTCTGTAGATTTGTTTTGTTTTGTTTTGTTTTGTTTTGGGCATCACTGCCCTCAGGTGGTGGGAGTAGGAGAGGCCCAGCCTTTGTTCCGTGGAGCTGGAATCGAACCTCCATCCCAGTGGGCTGCAGTCCCGCATACAATCACTACGCCACCAGGGCTCAGCCTCTAGTTTTTTGTTTTTTTTTTTAACCCAAAATTAACTCACAGTATTTTATTGTATTTTTTATTTATTTTGGCGGGGCGGGCGGGGGGGGGGGCGCATCACTGCTCTCCAGTGGTGGGAGTAGGAGACCCAGCCCCACTGCTAGAATTGAACCCCCGTCCCAGTGGGCCGCAGTCCCGCGCACAACCACTACGCCACCGGGGCTCAGCTCAACTCACAGTATTTTAAATTGACCTTTCTAAATGTGATACCTGAGAAAATAATTTGTTTTCCTGCAATAAAATTGTGTAAAATAGTTTTTAAAGGGTTGTTTGGAATTTTTGCCTGGCTTGGTTCTGAATGGAAACAATATTTAGAATTTGGCGATTTTTTTAAAAAACTACATATGGTGCTTTACAACTGGTCAGCATTTTCAATAGTTTAGGTTACATGCATTTTCTCTTTATCTCTTAAAATCAGCAGATAGGGATTGATTAAAAGATTTTTCATGTGGTTATTAAAATGATTAACAGGAAGTAATATTTTCCTAAGTGAGTCCTCATGAGGTAGTGATTACGAGTTGTGCAGTTCGAAACCACAGCCCGCTCCACTTGAAAGATAATTTTCCCATAAAGAGTCAGAGCCGGGGCTGAGCCCCAGTGGTGTAGTGGTTGTGCGCGGGACTGCGGCCCTGGGACGGAGGTTCAATTCCAGCAGTGGAACTGGGCCTCCTACTCCCACCACCAGAGAGCAGTGGTGCGCCCCCCCCCCCCCCCCCCCGCAAAAAAAAAATAAAATAAAAAGAGTCAGAAAATCACAGGGTGCTATAGGGTCACTCTCTTGGCATCTACTCAGTGGCAGTGAGTTTATTGTTTTAACATTTTCCTGAACATCAGGTCAACTTATATTTGAACAATTCAAGTACTGCATCCTGAAATTTACATGTAGAAATAATTTTGGTTTTTATATATTGTTTTTATGTATTTTAACTAGCTATTTGCTAGTAATTCAGAGAACATGATTAACAGTTTATCCTAAATAATGATTACATCTAAAAGATCAGGAAAAAATCGAAAAAATGTTTGGTCTGATTAATAATTTCAGTAAGTGAGTTCTGGGGCATCTTCCATGTAGGAAACCAGAAATAAGTTCCTGACCATTGTATCTCATGTACTCTAATTATTTATCAGTGGAAGCATGTATATGACTGAGATGCTAAGCAGATTTTAGTATATCTTCAATACTAGGACGAGAAAATAAAAACCTAGTCATCTACTCCCAATAAGCCTAATTAAAACCCTGCCTATCAGAGCTTAAATTCTGAGCAAGTAGGTGGCAGAAGTCTGGGGATGACAGTGAAAGCCCAAAATCCATTTGCAGAACCCTGCAAGGACGAAGTTTGTACTGAGTTTCCTAAATCAGATTGCCAGGAATGAATGTTCTTTCCCTAGATCAGAGTATATTGTTTTGGAATGGCGGTTATTTTAGATAGCATTAGGGTAAAATTTAGTATATTAACATTTGTTTATTTTTTTAAAATTTAATCCGTTCTCAGCTTGTTTTTAGTTATTACATTCTGCTATTTGTATTGAGGCTCTTCTGTGTTCTGTTGTGATTGATGGGGCCTTTGCATCTTTTTCATCTTCTGTACTTGAATTATTTTCATTACATGAAATTCAGGATAGATAAATGTATAGAGACAGCAACTAAGTTAATAGTTTGTTAGGATTATGACACAGGGAGGTTGTTGGGGAAATATGGGTCTCCTAATGGATACAAGAATGAGTAAACTGTTCTAAAATTTATACAGCTGAGGAATGCACAGCTCTCCTTAATAGATTTAACTATTAAGTGTTCTGGTATGTGGATTACATGTTGATACAACTTTTAAAATTTAAATCCCAAATGTCACTGTGTTTCATTATAATTATGGTTTAGAATAAACATAATTTTGTTCTATTGTATATGGGTTCCCCATAAATTGGGGACCAACTCAACTGCAATTAACAAGAACAGGCATGAGAATAATAGTAATGTTTAGGGCTGAGCCCCGGTGCCATAGTGGTTGTGCGCGGGACTGCGGCCCACTGGGATGGAGGTTCAAATCTAGCAGCAGCTCTCCAGGAGTAAGACTGGGCCTCCTACTCCCACCACCAGGGTGGCAGTGATGCCCACCCCCCCACCCCCAAAATAGTAATGTTTAAGTCATTCGTGTTAAGTGCTGTAGTATCAAATATGTAGTGTTGATTTCTGTGATCACAAATAAGTGGAATAGCATGTTCCCCTAGAGATATTAAAGATTGAAGGGTAACCATAGGAAAAGAATGTGTGGTAGCATGACTTTCTTGCTTAAGTTTTTCAGTTGGCTGCCACATGTAATAAGTGACTTGCCATGATGCATGAAAGCTATGTATGTTTGCACTGGAATCTTACTTGGCTTCTTCTGTAGCTCTTACTACATAGAAGCTCTCGGAAACTCAGACTGAGAAAACTGGATTTAGTTATCACCTTTCCAGTTGCATTATTTCTCTCCCGTTTTAGAAATGCATATAGTTTCAATTTTGTAGGTTAAATATTCATGTTATGCCCAACTTGTTTCTATGGAAATGATATGTTGCCAGAATACTTGATTATTATATACTGATTCTGAATTTTAATTAGATGTGGTTTTAGCTTCATGCATACCCAGTCTTCAAAATAGCGTGCTCATAATAAACAACACAAAATAGTCTTGTTTTGGGTGGATCTTATTTTCCTACAAATCTGGTGTTTTGCATAATGATGTTCATTATTTTGTGCTGAACTCTTTTAACCCCTTTATGTGATAAAGTTCTTTCAACAAAACAATTGACTTTAAATATGTTCTTATGTTATTGGAATGGACCTCTGGAATGTTACTATTTTAGGTTTTTGGTCTGAGTAGTTTGTTTTCCTGCCAGCAATGAATTGTTTTGTTTGTTGAAAAGCCTATGAGTTATAGACAAGACAGGAAAGAGGTATGATACAAAATTACAAAAACTTGTTCATAACTCTCTAATACGATTCTTTTTACTCATAAATTTTCTCATTTTAGATTGTTTTGTGCAATTTGAATAGTTCATACTCACGCTCTTTATTATATAACCCTGAAGAGGTTTTTGGTCATTAAAACTATAGTGTTTCACTTTATGTTCTACAGGAGGTTAACTATTCCAGTTATTGAGTATTTAAGTTACTTTAGACTATTGTAACTTCACTTATTAGGTTAAGATATTTGGCATACCTAAGCACATATGCTCATACACAAACATATTTAATTACATTTCTTTGTATCACATAATGGATTGAATTAAGTGTTTTTTGTACAGATGAATGAAAAAATTCTGAGCACTAAAAATGACTAATTGGTATGTACATGTAAGTTTTTATTTTAAATAGTTTCCTTAGTATTTGTGATGAATGTTTAACCAAATTTTGTATCTTAGATTGCTGTTAATTAATAGTATTAATTTTTCTTTATTTTCTGACATGTAGTTTTTATTATGTAATATTTCCTACCAATACAGATGGATTAAGCAAAATCAGGTTACAGTATAGTGATGAATCATCTGAAGTTGGTAAAATGCTTGAAGATGAACTCATTGACTTCTCAGAAGATCAGGATAACCAGGTGAAGGCGTGAGCTTAGCAAAAAACTCTAATTCTCTCTTAATCAAGCATTTTCCATAGTTTCTATAACTTAAAGGTCATATCTCCCCCAATAAAATGATAAAAAAAACAGGGCTGAGCCCCAGTGGCGTAGTGGTTGTGCGCGGAACTGCGGCCCACTGGGACGGAGGTTCAATTCCAGCAGTGGGGCTGGGCCTCCTACTCCCACCACCGGAGAGCTGTGATGCCACCCCCACCCCCCCAAAAAAAAACAAAAAAAATGATAAAAAAACAAATCCTCATTATATCTCTTAGATTTCAGTTTCATTACAGAACCCCAAAATTCAGTTTTCAGTTTAGGACTTGCCAAGATTGTATGAATGCTAGATTGAATTAATTAATTAATTAATATTGCCCCCTCCAGGATACTTTAATAAAAATTAATTCTCCAACTTCAACCCAACCACCATCACCTTTTCTCTACCTCTTCTAAAGCATTTATTGTTCTTTTTAACCTTTAGATTATCATTTAAGAGGCAACTATCTAAATTTTTACTTATGTGATGTAAGAAGCCACCAGTGTTTTTTTCTTTTCATTTTAGTTGATTTATATATAGAAAATAATAAAATTAATAGAGTTCAACACTCATGCTTTGTTGAAATCTTAAATAAATGCTACAAATCTCAACAATAAGGAATATTTTTGCAAATAGCTGATGGGGAGCTTTATAATCAGATAGATGTTTTAGCTCATTTTCTGCCCTTTGAGTTAAGAGTGAAAGTTAGCTTTTCACTGTATCATTTTTAATTTTTGCTTAATCCTTTTGTGAACAAAAACCATTTTGTCTTGGTTTTTTACAGTGTGTAGCTAAGAGATATAATGTTCTCTCCAACATAAATATTCATTTTCCTGATCATAGTGACATATTCTTCTTAGTGAAGTGGAGATACATGGTTTTGTCAAAGTAGTATTTCCTAAAGCCATCAAATACGATATGAAGGATTATTTGTGTAAAAACATTGTTGTGGAACAGTTGTCTTAACCAACAAGCTAAAATGTTTAGAAATAAACTAAGGAATGATATTTGAGGGTAGAATAGTCTGTTGTAATATATTTAATTGTTAAAACTTTATTCCAGATTGAGTAAAACCATGTTGTCAGTCTTAGATATCTGGTAGTTTCTTTTTATTAAGATGTTGATGTTTAAGAATTTGTAATCAAGTAACATACTAAATTTTCTATGCTTAATATGCCTATATTGAACATTTCTCAATGATTTTATTGGTGGCTTGCTATGTTGAACATTTCTGTGCATGTTTGTTGCACAGACTTTTACCTTTGATGATGCTTTTTTATTAGATCAGTAATTATTTAGATTGTATAGTTTTAGTGCTAATCCAGGCTTTCTTTTATAGGATGATAGCAGTGATGATGGATTCCTTGCTGATGATAATTGCAACTCAGAAATAGGACAGTGGCATTTAAAGCCTACAATCTGTAAACAGTAAGCATTCACAGTGTTTATTACAAAATACATTATTCAAAAGCATAAGTCTTTTAAGTACCCTCTTAAAATCTATATACTCGAGTAAGTGTCAGAAAAGGTTGTTTAGAGGACTGAGCCCCGGTGGCGATGTGGTTGAGTGCAGGACTTCAGCCCACGGGCTTGGCAGTTCAAATCCAGCAGCAGCTCTCCAGAAGCAAGGCTGGGTAGCTCCCACGACTACCAGAGGGCAGTGATGCCCCCCTGCCCACCCCCGCCCCCCAAAAAAAGTTGTTTAGGGAGGAAAATTTGTTCAGAAATCTAGGAGAGGATGTGTGCACCCACATATTTCCATAGTAAACCAGTATTTCTTTTGAGAATATAATGTTCAGAGCAGAAAAAGTCTATGCACTACCACTCTAATCAGTCACATGGGAATTGGAGTTTAAACTGGTTTCATAGCTACAGTATGAAGCTATGTATGGAATTACTCAAGACAACCCTATGGGATGTGTTTCAGATGGGAGCCCCAAAAGAGAGTGAATGTTTATTCTAAAGTCTCTCTAGGGACTCTCAACTCTAGTGATGAAGTATTTGTTGTACAGAATGTTTGGTTAAATTTCATTGATAGCTTTTGGAAGTGAAGTTTATTTTATAACATTAAAAATAGAGAGATAACTTAAAAGATTTATTCTAATCTCTGGGGTCTTTTTGCATTGATCATTAAACTTTTTCATTTGCTTGGATTAGTAACATAGCTTTATAGAATTAAAATATTGAAGGTTAGGCTTTAACTTATACTAGGTGTTTTGAAGGGGAGGGGGGACACTCTTGGTAAAACAGAAAACACCCCACTGGATACTAAAGTGATTATTTTTAATGGAGTGATTACTGATTTAGTTATCTAGTGCATTGTTTGCGTTAAAAGTAGGATTATCTTCCTTCTGCTTTTGTGTGATCTCACATTTGGTGATTTGGAGTATGAGGATATTCAGATTTTCAGAATTGTTTTGATTTTCTACCTCTTGGTGTGTCATATATTTATGTATAAACTATTTTTAAATTATTCTGTGACACTGTGGCCCACTGGGATGGAGGTTCGATTCCAGCTCCATGGAGCAAAGGCTGAGCCTCCTACTCCCACCACCTGAGGGCAGTGATGCCAAAAAAAAAAAAAGCAAAACAAATTATTCTGTGACAATATTTAATATAACCATCGATAGAATCTTAAGTTTTAGTAAACTGCTTGTGTGTGTAATTTTATTTATTCTCTGTAAGTTTTACTGAGTCGCATACAAAGAGAATTGTGGTAGTTTTAAACTTTTATTGCTAATGTGTCATACTGTATCATAATTTATTTGCTAGCATTATAAAATATTCAACATTTGTGTTATTTCTACTCTTTAGGCCTTGTATCTTGCTTATGGACTCTCTCAGAGGCCCTTCTCGCTCAAATGTCGTAAAAATTCTAAGAGAGTAAGTTCAAAATCTGACTTCACACACTGTGTCATTTTTTTGGTGGTAATTAGCATATTTACATATATGTATCATTTTATTATTTGTCTATTGTTACAGATATCTAGAGGTGGAGTGGGAAGTTAAAAAAGGAAGTAAACGGAGTTTTTCCAAAGATGTTATGAAAGGCTCTAACCCAAAAGTACCACAGCAGAACAACTTCAGTGACTGTGGTGTGTATGTATTGCAGTATGTAGAGAGTTTTTTTGAGGTGGGTTTCAGTTTTGTTTGGTTTTATCTAATAAAGTATTTGATAGTATTTCAGTGTAAGAAAATACCAACAACAATTAGGGTGAAGACATTTTAAAAACAATGGTTTGAAGACTATTCCTGAGAGCCAAACCTCCCAAAATTTAGAAACAAGACATAAAATGCCATTTTTATACTTCATCTTGACCTAATTCCACCTTAGTCATCAAATCATCTGTATCATCTTCTTTTATTTGCCTTGGTTCATTCTGAAGAAATCCTTCCCGAGATTCAGAATGCTTATTTTACCAAACTTTTTACCAAGCTTCCCTGGACAGACACATTGCTTAAGAGAGATTTAGATCCCCTGTCTCCATTTCCACAACTCCTATTTCTTTCTCAAATCTGTGTTCACTCTAACCTTTATTCTGAAATTATTCTTGACCTCCCAGCTCCCTTTCACCCTGTTGACCAAAACAAATCTAATTGTATTACTTTCCTATTAAGAAAAAAAAATCTGGCTGAGCCCCAGTGGCGTAGTGGTTGAGTGCAAGACTGCGGGCCACTGGCTTTGCGGTTCAAATCCAGTGGCAGCTCTTCAGGAGCAAGGCTGGGTAGCTCCCACAACCACCAGAGGGCAGTGATGC
>PVJH01013461.1:0-60389 GCA_004026705.1 Nesogale talazaci | reverse complement strand
AAAATGTCTAATACATGTCTCAGAAAGCTAAACCAGCTATCTCTTATTCAGTTAAAGGTAAAGTTGCCTTGTTTTCTATGTGACAACAAGTATTTTATTTGTCTGTTTATTTTGTTTCTAGAACCATTTACAGTCCAGGTCAATTTCTCCTTAGGCACGGTGGTTTTTGAAACCAAACAATATGTGGAAACACACAAGAAAACCCTGAATCCATTGCCAACGAGTCAAATAGGACTCATATGAACCCAATAGGACTAACGAGAACTGCCCCATAAAGCTTCCGTGCTGTAAATATTTACAAAAGGAGACAGGGACATCTTTCTGCCACAGAGAGGTTGTCGGGTTCAAACTACCCCCCTTTTGATTAGCAGCCAAGCACTTTGACCACGGAAACACAGGACTTTTGCACACAGTAGTGTTCTGAAATCCATTCACCACTGGTCATGCTCTGATCTGTCTCCTAAGAATATGCATCAGACAAAATTCTAAAATTTCACATTCATTTTCATAAATGGCCCTAGAAAGGTTTTTGATTTTTTAAAAAATGTTTCCAAATGTTACATGAAGAGCACAGCAGCTGTGCCCAGTCATAAGCAGCACATCCTTCACACACGCACTCTGTTCTTTATGGAGTGACATTTCCTACAATCCCAGGGACGTGAATAGGCAGAAACTAAGTGGATACTAAATCAACAAACAAATAGCTCTCTTTTTCTGATGTGTGATTATAACACACACGAGTCCTAGGAAGTTCCTCATTAGAAATGAACATGGCAGAATGAAACCTGCCTGAATCCCATGGAAGAAGCAGATCCAGGTATGTAAAGAAGCTTCGCCTAGTGAAGCATTCCCAAACATCGGCTCAAATCTCTACACAGTTGTTCTCCGACCACGTGAACTAAAGAGCCTTTAAATAAAACAAGAAGGGGGTGATGAGTGGGATGGTAGGCCAATAAAGAAAGGTTACTGAAAATGCTTCTTGAGCACTGTTTGTATTTAAAGCTAGTTGGAACTAGGAAAAGTAATAAAAAGATAAAACCACTTCACAGGGCTTTTGGCAGCAGTTCATCTGGAGACTATTAGGCCAGAAGAAAGCCCAGTGAGTCTCAATACTTGTGTTACAGTTGCATCCTGGCACTCCAAACTCAGGGCAGTCGAGTTGCAAATTGGCAGTAGAAGATCACTTGAAACTTTATAAAGCCCAACATGTATTGTGTCATTACATTGTATAAATCCATTCTACTCAAATGTATCTAATAGACTTGGCATATGCCAGTGTTTCCCTGTGCTGGACATTTGATCTTCATCAACAATTGCCTCAAATCATCTTTGGTTTCAGCAACCATTATGCCATCTGCAAACCAAAAGTTGTTAATCAGCCTTCCTCTAATCCTGATGCCATGTTCTTCTTCAAAAACTCCATAGTCTCAGATGATTGGCTTCATATACAGATTGAGTAAGTGTAGAGAAAGGACAGAAACACAACTTTCCTGATTTTAAATTAGCTAGTACAATTTTTCTGGTGGGAGGACTTCCTCTTCATCTATCTACATTTTCCCCATTTGCACAATCAAGTCCTGGAATTACTGTTCTTTACAATGCTACCTATAGCTTATTTATGATCTTCGCAATCAAATGTTTTTGCATTGTTAGTCAAGCAAAGTAAATATACTTCTCTACTTTCAGCCACAATCCATCTGACATCAATAATGCTTTCCTTCATTGGCATCCTCTTTGGAATCCTGCTTGAACTTCTGGCAGTTTTCTATCAATGTACTGCTAGAACCATTTTTTAAAATGATCTTCAGCAAAATTTTATTTGTTTGATAATTTCCCTATTTCCTTAGGTCATCTTTCTTTGGAATGGGAACAAACAAACTGGATCTTTTCCATAGCTGTCTTATAAATTTCTTGTTAGATGAGTGTATTTTTTGCCCCTTTTCTTTTGATACTTGCTTGATCATTCAATGGTTTTCCCATATAAGCCTTCAATCTCACAACTTAGAGTTTTCTGAAATCACCATCAACTTGAGTCTATACATTCCATCTAGTGAAGTCCACATGAATAATCAGAATCTATGCTGTTGAAAACAAAAAGTTGCAATGAAGAATTCATTGGTTTGGGCGAAATTTTATGATGCAAACTCCAGCTTCATTTCTATCACCAAAGTAATATTTTCCAACTACTAATCACTCCTCTTTATTTCCAACTGTTACTGTCTAGATGCCAATAATTATTAAAGTATCCTGATTACAGGTGAGATCAATTTCAGACTGAAGAATTTGGTAGAATTCAATTTCTTCATCACTCATTTCACTAGGTGATGTATAAATTTGAAAGATTTGTATGAGACTGTAAGTTTTTAATGGGAGTAGAAGACCTTATCTTTTGTGAGTGGCACCACTAGGAGTTTCAAACTGCTTATCTTGCAGTTAGCAATCCAGCGATCTTACTGTTAACAGCCCACTATCCACCAGAGCTCTCCCCGTAGCACTTTGGATTATATTTTGAATAGCTTCCAACCAGAGGAACTTAAATTCTGGCATTGTATCAGACACTGCCCTACAGTCTTTGGTGCCTAATTCTTAGAACAGGACTCTTATTCTAGATGCTCCATTGAAACCTATTCATCATGGGTGGCCCTACTCATATTTGAAACACTAGTGCCAACGTTTCCAGCAGCACAAGAACATACAAGTCACCATAGCATGGCAAACAGACAGATGAATAGTGGTGAGAAGCTCTGGTGTAAAGCAAAAAACAAAGGAAAATAAGATTTGGATTAAAAATTATGACGACCACACCTAACCTTGTAAATTAGTAAAATACATAACCTCCTGAAGTTCCAATATCCTCCTTTGAAAAATGAAGCTCGTAATATCTGGCTGTGAGCATGGAGATTATGTTTGGGAAAAAAAACAAGTCATGTTCTAGGCACCAGTAAGGCTTCCAAGAATATTAACACTCTCCTCTACTTCCTGCCATATTTTCAGAGTAAATAAATTTTTTAATAAGGAAATCATACAAAAGCTGTAAATCTGAAATCCTTAAAATAGTCTTTGACATCGAAAACATTGAAATCTAGACTTTAACCTACATGTCAGCCAAGTGTCTCTGACTGATTCCACTAGCATAGACTGAAATCCATGTTTTAGATAACCATTACCAATATATTCTAGATTATACTTTAATATATGTCTATGGGATAATAATAATTTTGTAATTAAAGCTATAAAAACATCATATTGAAAAAATTCAGATTGCCTGTCCTGCTGACTCATTTTCATTTGCAAATAACAGCCATATATCAAAATTCAGATGCAAGTTAATCTCTAAAACTATTTTTGTAAACTCTAAAATCACATCATCTTTCTAAGCATTATAGTTATTATCTATAGTGATCCTAAAGTTGTCCAAAATACAATATCATTAAAATAAAAAAGAGTACAGAACACTCTGCATCTATGGCACACCTGCTGTTATGCCAAGAACAGTGTTTGTCTATTTACATTTGTATAGCAAAAATTATATAAGGAGAAATATTGCACTAGGTTAAGAGATTACTAGAGGTACCTTACAGCAAAGGGTGAAAAATGTTGGAAAATCTGAACGTGGCTTTCTTCATGGTAGCGGGGGGAAAGCACACGTAACAATCTCTCTTCCATTCACAATTTACTCCCAAACAAGTCGTAGAGATTCACAAAAACAAGAAAGCCAATGTGTTTGTTAAATTAATATAATGACCAAGAAAGTGGCCAGGTTGAGGATCATAAAGAAACAACATAGTAGAAGGAAAAAAAATGTTTTCCTTGCTAACCAAGAAATGGGTAGTTTTCAGGAATGCCTTTTGTTTTTACCTCAAAGTAATTCATGAGTCACCACAGTATGACAAACTGACAGATGCGCGATGACTTCCTAACCATCTAACCATTACTGAAAGGATCAGATAGGAGCCTGGGAGACATTGGCAGGGACTATGAGGTAAGTAGCCCAAATATTCAAGCCAGTGGGAGTAATGGACAACAATTTATGGACCTTGGGTATATCTTCCACCTACCCGACTCCTCTCAATCCAATGTGAAACCCATTGTGGCTGACACAATTCTAACTCATGGTAAACTTACAGGACAGACTAGAACACTCCACAGGCTTTTCAAAGCTATGATCACATTGTTCATGTTTAGTGTATAGATATTATGCCAAAAAATACACATTTGTTGCTGTTTATTTTTAACCAGGGGAACTTTTTATTCCAATAATAAATACTTATTTATTTAAATTAAAAGACCATATTATATTTTCAAAAAATACACATTCTTTTTGGATATCCAGAAAATTTGGCTATGCACTTTGTCACAGCCCAATAAAATCCAGTTGATTCCTATTTACAGTGACAATACAGGACAGATAAATACCTCTTAAGGTCTCCCAAGAGGTCACCCTCACAGAAGCATACTGGCATTCTCTTTCCTGTAGTGTAGCTGGTGAGTTTCAACCTCTAACCTTTTTGTTAGGAGCCAATTGCATCACGAGTGCTTCCTTGCTCAATAAATCCCACAAAAAGAGCATTTTGAAGATTATACCCTGTAATCATGGTACAATACAATTTTAAATCAATCCCAAAAATAAGTTTTCAAATCTCAAAGGTCTAGGTGTATAGTAACATACTACTGAAACAATTACTATACTTAGGAGGAAATTATAAAAGCTATCCAATAGTTAGGAATATGTGTAAGAAAACATCAATGATTTGGTACACAATTAAAACCATACTTAAAGGGAAAGTAGAGTTTTAAAGACACTTATCAGAAACCAAGAAAGCATAAAAGGAATTGAGCAATTAAATCAAATCCAAAAATGATCAACAAGTAAATACAAAGTTTTATAGAAAGGAAATAATAAAGATAAGGAGGAGAATCAATGAAAGATAATTAACAAAACAAATGGGCATGTTAAAAAGCAAAAGCTAGTCTTTGAAAAGATTAATAAGATAGATAAAGTTCTGATAAAACTGAAGTTGGAGAAAATAAGCAAAATGAGAAATGAATGAAAAACCCAGACTCAATAACTATTTTAATATACTATAATATTAACTACATTATGATAACTAATTAAAAAAAACAAGCAAAAATATAAGTTCTGGAAAAACTATAAAATGTTGAAGATGGTCCCTAAAATAGATTTTTTTAAAAAAAGATTTGATTTAAATTCAGAAGAACTTACTAAATAAAGCTAACAAAATGGTGTCAGAAAGAGAGCATTGTCTCAATGTCAGAAACATGAGAGTGTTTCAAAAAGTTTGTGGAATTTTCCATGATCTTTTTCCCTCAACAGTTTTATTGATATAAAATTCACATATGGTACACTTCCATAGTTAAGTTGCCTTTTTAAAGAGTTGTGTGCACATCCTCACTATTGGTTCTAGCCCACCCTCCTCCTTTCCACTTTCATTATTTCCTCTCCAATCCTCTTCATACTCCACCAACCACATCTCTTAGAGTCACTTGCATTGGTTACTGCCTCTCTGCATCCACTTCTTCTGTGCTTTGTAAACTTGGAACCATAACAGACAGAAGGGGGAAAAAAGCAAGGAAAAATTTAAGAAATATATATTAATAAAAACAAAGTGGATGAAAGAAAAGACCACCCGCATTATTAAAATAAGCCAGAGAGAAATGTTCTGTCATGGAAAAGCAAAAGTTTTTGAAACCTAGAGAAAATACAGGATGGGTCGAGAGGAAGGTCAATTGTACCATAGTTCCTTCAACCATACTCAAGTTTACAATAATCTCTAACAGCAAAACTCTTGGTGTCCCTTGATTGTGACCAGAGGGGAGCTGCCAGAGGATTCATCCATGTAGGTACTCTGCAGATGTCCTCCATAACCGTCGATAGCAGAGATCCTCAAACTTTTTAAACAGGGGGGCAATGCACTATCCCTCAGACCGTTGGAGGGCCAGACACAAACGATAAACAAACTCACTGGAGACCAGGCCTGAATCTGCTGCTCAGCAGGGCAGGCAGCGGGGGCAAAAACACTCTGTGGCCAGAAAAATGCCCTCAGTGGGTCACATGTGGCCCCCAAACTGTAGTTTGAGGATGCCTGGTCTATAGATTAGGTATTTCATGATTTAAACTCAGATACTTTTCTCTTCATCATATATGGATTTTGTTATTTGTCATCTTTGGATCACATAGGCTGGAATGGACTTAGTAGACGTCTCCATCATTTTTTAAATTCCATTTCATACAACTCAAGTAAAAGAAAGAAAGATTAGAAAAAGGTGGGAGAAGATGGGCCTGTCAAGGTGCAGTATAGTAGCGATGAAACATACAACTTTCCTCTAAAGGCTTCCTCCCCCCAACTATCATGATCTCAGTTCCACCTTACAAATCCAGCTGTACTAGAAGTGATACACTGGTACAGATGGGAACTGGAAATAAGGGGAACCCAGGATAGAGGAACCCCTCAGGACCAGTAGTGAGAGCAGAGTTACCAGATGGGTGAAGGGAAGCTGAAGTAGAGAGAGGGAACTGATTACGAGGATCTGCACATAACCGCCTATCTGGAGGATGTACATTGGAGGAGTGGGTTAGGGGAAACGTCAGGCAGTATAGGATATGACAAAATAATAATAATTTATAAAGCATTGAGGGTTCGAGGAGCAGAGAGGGAGGGGAAAAGATGAAAGACTGGTATCAAGAGCTCAAGTCAAAGGGCAGATATTTGGAGAATGATGATGACAGCAGGCATACAAAGGTACTTGGCACAGTGTATGTATGTATATATTGTGATAAAAGATGTAAGAGCCCCCAATAAAAAGATTTTTTAAAGATTGGGTAAAAAAGGATCGAAGAAATGCATTATTGGAGTAATTCCCACAGAAGGAGGGAAACAAATCTTACTAGTGTTTGCACTTATGAGAAATTAGAAAAATAACGAAATAATTTTTATCTTTATTACACCATACCTTAGATAAGACTTAAACACAAAAATAAAAATTCCCAAAACTGGAGATTTACAAATACAGGCAGAAATATAGGAAAATTGGACCTTCATGCTTTGCTGAAAGGAGTATGGATTTAGGCAGTTATTCAAGAAAGGAATTTAACAACAATATTTGACATTAAACATGCATAACCTAAAAGCAGCAATCTCATTGCTGAGCACATGTATGTGTGTATATGCATGTCATGGGTAGGTTTGTTATGCCAACATGGCCACAGAAGATTGGTGGATCTGTTGTGACGGCACAGCCAATGAGCGCGCAGGATGAGTTGAGGGGCAGATGTGGGAGGGGCTTCACAGGTCCCGCCCCCTCTCTCTCATGCTTCCAGATCTTCGGACCAGAGAGCTGCCTTGTTCTTCCTGTGCCTCGACCTCCAAGCAACACTGCCCGCGGGACACCTAATCGTGGACTGTGTTACTGTGAGTTGAGGATCCTTCAAGTCCTGCTTCGCCAAGCTCCTGAGATATACATCTCTTGAGCTGGGGACTGTTGGACTCTGTCATCTGGCTGACAGTTGGTGACAGTTGGTGACAGTTGGTGACTGTTGCTCTGCCGTTTGCTGCCTGTAACCAATAGCCTGGATTGCTCTACAAAGGACTCCAGTGAGTTGCACTGAGCAATCTGTATTGTCTCATAGTTAACTTTTTCTCTTTTTCTCTTATATACCTTTCTCAATATATAAATATATAAAAATAATTACTAGTGTCCTGAATTTTATTTCTCTAAGAGAACCCTGCCTGACACAATGCACATATAGGTGTACATACACCAACATATATCATCATTTACTTAATGATTTTATGCATTAGTGTGGGTATTTTGGGGTTGTTGACTATAGTTCTGCCCATATAGCGTCACCGGTAAGTCATGTGTGGTTGTGTTAGTCCAGGTAGACTATAAAAACAAATTCATGGAAACGCCTTTGTTTATGAGAAGAATTTTTTATAAAGGGCAATTATACAGTTGAAGCCCATAAGTCCAATATTTTCCCACATGTCCGATAAAATCTATAAGGTCCTCTTCAAACTCATGAAATATATGCAATACTATTGAATGAAGAACAATCACAGACCAGTGGGCAGAAAGCTATTGGCTCTAGTGGCATTGTAAGCATCTCCGTGCTGGCGGGGCTCTCAACCTGGCTTCTCCAGTTCCTAGAACACGAAGTCTCTCAGGGTGGTGCCATGTGTCTGGTCAGTAGCGTCTCCAAGGGAGTGAGCAGAGACAGAGACATGTCTTCCACCTCCAAGGAGGAAAAACCACATTTCCCAGAATTCTCAGGAGAAAGCCAGGCCCATACAGAGGCATCATTGACACCTGATCCGACTGACAGACTAGACTCCACGCCTTCACTCTTAATCTTCTCAAGTCCCAAATTGACAGCAGATTCCGGCATGTAAGGACCAGAGGGGTCCATGTGGTTGATACCTGCCATCGACTCAGCTCCACCCCATAGCAACCCGATGCCGAACAGAATGAAACACTGCAAGGTCCTGTGCCCGAGTCCAGTGATCCATCTCAGCCCTTTGTCATTTTTTTGCTGACCTCGACTTTACCAAACATGATGTCCCTCTCCCAGGACTGCTTTTTTCCTGAAATATGCCTAAAGTATTTAAGAAGAAAATTTTCCATCTTTGCCTCTGACCTTTCTTCTTCTGATGTAGATCAGTGTGTCCTTTTAGTAGCCCACGACACTTTCAACATTCTTCTCCAGAACCCAATTCAAATTCATCTCTTAATCTACTATCTTTTTATCTAAAGTACAACTGTGATATGCATATGATGCGATTGAGAAGTGCCTGGGTTAAGTAAGGCACGTTACAGTCCTCAAGTAAATCCTTGCTCTTCAATACTTTAATGAAGTCTTGTACCGCAGGTTTATCTAATTGCAATATATCTTTTGATCTCTGGACTGCTATTTCCATGAGTTTTGATTGTGGATCCAAATTTAAACCTTTTCTTCATTTTTCATCATATTACCTGTTGGTCCAGCTTTTGAGGATCTCAGTCTTCCTTACATTGAGTGATAACCCTTCCTGAAGGCTACAGTCTTTGATCCTCATCAGCAAGTGCTTCAATTCCTCCTCACTTTCAGCAAGCAAATCTGTGTCATCTGCATACCACAGCTTGCTAATAAGCCTTCCTTCAATCCCAATGCCCCACTTCTCTTCATACAATCCAGCTTCTCTAATTACTTACTTGCCATATAGCGTGAACAAGTACAGTGAGGAAATACAACCCTGAGGTCATCTTTCTTGATTTTAAACCATGCAGTAGGCCCTTGTTCTGTTCACGCAAATGCCTCTTGATCCATGTGCAAGTTTTGAATAAGTACAAGAAAAGCTCTAGAATTCTCCCTAATTTCAATGATATTCATAGTTGATAATGCTCTGCACAGTCAATGCCTTTGCACAGTCAATGAAACACAAGCAAACATCTTTCTGGTATCCTTTGCTTTGTGCTAAGATCCGTCTGACATTAGCAATGATATCCTTTCTTCCACATCCTCTTCGAAAGTCATGCTGAACTAGCAGTTACCTGTCAATGTACCGCTGCCACTCTTGTTAAATGATCTTAAGCAAAATTGTACTTGTAGGTGATATCAATGATATTAGTCTATCATGAGCAACTTTCTTTGAAATAGGCACAGATGTGGATCTCTTCCAGTCTGTTGACTAAGTAGGTGTCTCCCAAAAATCCTGGCAAAGAGAAGTGAATGATTCTAGTGCTTTTTCAAATTTATGAAACATTTCAAGGGATATGTGGTCAATTTCTAGAGTCTTGTTTTTGGCTAAGGCATTCAGTACAGCTCGAACTTCTTCCTTCAGCACCATAGGTTCTGGTTTAGACGCTACCACTTGAAATGATAGACTGCCGACCAGTTCTTTTTGGTAGAGTGACTCTATATATTTCTTCCATCATCTCTTGAAGTTTCCTGCCTCGTGCATTAGTTTGCCTGTAGAATATTTCAAAATTGCAATTTGAATGTGGTAGACGTTTCCCATGAAGTTCTGTGCAACACTTCGAAGTAACAAAATTGAAGTATTTACAGTAATACGACAGATGGGTATACTCTCTGGTTGTGATACAACCATTGTGAGAAAGTTTATGGTGCGCCCCTAAAACAACTTGAAATAGAAATCCCATGCAATCCAACAATATCTCTACTAGGTATGTCCCCTAAAGAATAAGAGTCATAGCATAAACAGACATATGTACACCTGTGTCCATTGCAAAGCTTTTCACAGTAGCAAGAAGTTGGAAACAGCCCGCAAGTCCATTTGGAGAAGAAAGGAGAAATTTTGATACATACACAATGGAGTACTATGAATCGCTTTAAAAATAATGACTAAACCATGAATACCTCATGACATGGATGGACCTGGAGAACTTTATGCTGAATGAAGTCAGTCAATCATAAAAGGACAAGTATTGCATGAGATCACTGCTATAAGGACAAACAAACACCCAGAAAATAACCTGTATAACTGAGGGAACAGTTTTTGAAGCCACACAAGGAAGGGAAAGGAAGATGAAGCAAGAGATGAGAAGGTTTATAGATATTGACTTGGGTGAAAGGAAGACTAGAGATGCTTATAATTTTATATACTTGTAAGACTAGTCCAAATTTATAATGATTGCATCATCAGGGCTCTATGGTAAAATGATACAATCTTAACTCATACCTTTCATGATTTTAGACTATGCAGCATGTCCTTGTTCTCTTCAGAAACCTGCCTCTTGATCAATATACAGAGAGAGGAGAAATGAGGAATGACTGTTGCTGAATAGTTTGAACTGTTGAATGCACAATTGAAGGTCTGAAATGTAAGCCCCCCATGCCTACTACACAATAAAATTTTATTTATCTATTAAATATGATATCTTTTTAAAAGAAGCATGCAAGACATCACCTCAAACAATGGTAGAGTATAGTATTTAAACAAATTTAAAACTGTATTCACAAGAAATTAGTATGATATATTTTTCAGGGTACATACTTACATAAGCATACATACCGAAAGCACCATATGGTGCTTTACAAGAGAGGGATAGAAAGGGAAGTGAAGAAAGTATAAAGTAAGGAACATTCAGGAATGTGGAGAGAAGATGGCAACATGATAGAAAAGAAATCAGACCTCCTAGTCACATGAATCCTATTTATTTCTGAATGTAGTTCACAGGTTTCAAAGTAGATGAAACAAGGAGATAATGATCAGTGACTATTAGACATTTCAGAAGATAAACTGTAATGTATGAACTCCATAGGAGTCCCTTGTGGGGTGGAAGGATGAATAGTAGTCTGTGTGATGTAGATGACACAGCAAACAAGACCAGAAATTGATAGCTTATGGAATGGATGGACATGCCAACCTTCTGTAATCATCATTAAATAAATATCATTTTATATTAATCAACTATATTATGGAAATTCTGGACTTTAAAGAAATACTTTGTGGAGAAAACCTCTTAATTCCAAAGATATAACAAAAACACATAAACAGCAGAGGGAAAAAACCCTAAAATTCTAATTGCCTGCCTTTTGTGACAGCAATAAGAAATCTGAGCATTACAGTTAGACTGTGCTCCTCAAATCTGTTTATGTTGAATTGGACAGATATTTCTCCCTTCTTCAGAAGGCACTCATGTATCTTTCAACTCATACTCTCCCCCACTATCAATAGAAAAGACAGATACTTGCTGGTCATATGATAATACAGCAGTTCTGTTTTTTCAGCTAAATTGCATTCATAATAGCAAAATGGCCTCTCCACATTTCAGTGTGGAAGACCTAGTTTGGGAAATAATTTGTGGCATTTATTTAATTATTAGATGATCTAAAGTCTTATTCAACAATGAACCTTTCTTGGGGGGACCCCCCCCCCTGCAAAATGCTGTCATTATGAGTATAGAGAGTCTTTCTCCACCTAGAAGTCACATCTTTTGTCAATTCAATGGGATACAGGCGTGAAGGAAAGAAGATGAGCACCTTCTGTGTATGGTAAGTGGCAGTGAGTCGGTCCTGACTCGCAGGGAGCGCCCTTACGTATGACAGGGCGAGGCACTGGCGATCCTGTACTGCTCTCTCCATTGCTATGCTTGGCCCCACTTTGCCCATCCACTCAGCCTTTCTCTTTGGCTCTCAGCCGCATGTAACGGATTGTGAATGCGTGTTTCACCAATCTTGAGGCCATGCTCTTCTTCATATATGGTCTAGCCACTCAGATTATTTTTTTCAGCATAAACTCATCACTCTTGAATGCATTCAGACCCTAGGACAGGGTAGTACTGCTTCTGTGGGTTTCTGAGACTGACACTCTACAGAAGTAGAAAGCCTTTACTTTCTCCTCAGGAGTGGCTGATGGATTCAAACCAGTGACCTTGCAGATTGCAGTCTAACTTATAATGACGATACTGCTAGGACTGTGTGAGAAAAGTACACAGCTCTTATTTATACCTTTCATAATTTTAGACCATGGAATAGGGGGTTATCTGTTAAGCTGATAACACAAAACTAGCAGTTTGAAATTACCAGTCACATCATGGAAGAAAGACGAGACTTTCTATTACGCTCATAAAGATGTCCAGTCTCAGAAAGCCACAAAGACAGTTCTACCCTGACCTATGGGGTCACTCTAATTTGGAATGGACTCAATTCCAATGTGTTTGGTCCATGTGTACAATAAACATTTCTGGAATCCTCATTATTCTTAAAGTCACCCACAGTTTTTTAAGATCCACACAGTCAGATGTCAATATCTGATTAACTATCCATTCACCCACTCAATAAGAGCATATATAAATATCTTTCTGGTATTCTCTGCTTTCATCTAAGATCTATCTGACATCAACATACTATAGTTGACTATTACAAGAATGACAAATTCAGAAGAAATACTTTCCTCCTCTGCATTGTCCAGAATAACATTTCAAGATCTCTCTTAAAGGACAGTGTGATAGGATAAGATCTACACACATACACACAAATTCAGTTAATATAAGCATTATTCAAATTTACATATCAACCACTAAAATGATGAATAAATTGAAGAATTCTATCATCTTCCTTAATCTGAAATTGATCAAGCATGTAATCAAAATGCATTAATAGTTATTGGTGATGGAAATGCAGACATTGAGGACAAAGAAGAAGAAATGGTAGTTGGGGGAAATGGCTTTGGTGATATAAGAAAAGATAGAGACAGAGTGACTGCAATTTCCAAGACCAATATCTTTACCACAAACATTTTTTGATCAATATAAGTAACAACTAAACATGGTCTTCACTAGATGGAATTGGGAACAAATTGAGTATATCTGTGGAAGAGATGGTGAAGAAAGAGAAGCTCAATACTGACAATCAAAATGTGGCAAGAAATGACAGGTCTGGACCATGAATTGCTCATATGTAAGTTCAGGTTGAAGCTGAAGAAAGTGAAAACATCCACAAGTGTCAATACAATATTTTGATTATATCTCACTCGAATTTTAAGAACATCTCAAGAACAGACCCGATGCACTGAACACATTAAAGAACTTCTGAGCTGTGGGAAAACATGAAGAGTATCAAATATGATGACAGCAAAAAATAATTTAAAAGACAGTAAAGTAAAAAAAAAAATCAAAGTCGGTGTCAGAAATAACTCTGAAACTTGCTGTTGAATATAGACTAGCTAAGGCACATGGAAGAAATGATAACATAAAAGAGCAAAAAATCAACAGCAAAGGGACTATTGGAGGTCTGGCAGGGCTGGATCAAGGAGAGCGTAACCAAGAGGAATTCCTGAATCCCAAAGGAAGGCTGAACATGATAGTGGGACAAGAGGAAAGTAAAAAGAAATACAGGGAAGTACTAGGAGAAAAAGGACATTTATAGAGGTCTAAACACAGGCATATATATATATATATGTAGATATATTTATATAAGAGTACTAGGAGAAAAAGGACATTTATAGAGGTCTAAACACAGGCATATATATATATATGTAGATATATTTATATAAGAGGAAGGGGAAATAGATCTATGTAAATATATTTATAGGTTTCGTTTTAAGGAAACACATGGACAGTAGGGTCCTACTCAAGTACTCCCCCAGTACAAGGACACTTATTCTAATAACTCATCAGTCTGAGATGCTCATCTTCCCAACATGATTGCTGGAGACAAAGAGTGTGCATAAGCAAATGTGGTGAAGGAAGCTGATGGTGCCCAACTATCAAAAGATATAGCATCTGGGGTCATAAAAGCTTAAAGATAAACATGTGGCCATCTAACTGAGAAGCAATGAAGCTCACATGGAAGAAACACAGCAACCTGCATCATCACGATGTGGAGGGCATCAGTTATCAAGCATCAAGAACAAAAAAAAATCAAATCATTGTGAATGAGGGGGAGTTCAGAGTGGGGATCCAAAGCCCATCTATAGGCAACTTGACATTCCCTCACAGAAGGTTCTTGGGGAGGGTAAGAGTCAGTCAGGGTGCAGTGTAGCAATGATGAAACATACAATGTTCCTCTAGTTCTTACATGCTTCCTACCCCCCACCCCTCACTATCATGATTCCAATTCTACATTACAGACCTGACTGGACCAGAGCATGTACACTTGTACAGATAGGAACTGGAAACACAGGGAATTCAAGATACAAGAACCCTTCAGGACCAGTGGTGAGAAGGATGATAATGGGAGGGTGGCAGAAAGGTGGAGTAGAAAGGGAGAACAGATTGCAAGGATCTTTATATAATCTCCTCCCTGGGGGACAGGCAGCAGAGAAATGGGTGAAGGAAGACATCAGATGGTGTAAGATATGACAAAATAATAGTGTATAAATTATCAAGGATTTATGGAGTGGGGTCGGAGAAGAAAAATGACGAGTAGATAACAGGGACTCAAATAGAAAGGAAGTGCTTTGAGAATGATGAGGGAAACAAATGTACAAAAGTGCTTGACACAATGGATGGATGTGTAGATTATGATACGGCTGTACAAGTCCCCAATAAAATGGCTTAGTAAAATTAAAGAAATAAAAATAAAGTGACATTAAAAGAATTACATAAAAAGGATCCATCTTCTTTGCTGTAGGTGAGACAAAGATAAAGAGGAAGCCTGGTAGTTGTTCTAAGTGCAGACTCAAGGTAAAATGTATTCATTAGGACTCATTAATGTATAACTGGCAGAACTATATCTCAAACTGATTTAAAACCTGGGCTTTTATTTTTCATGTAATCAAAACATGTAGAAGAAATGCAGGCTTTAGAGGTGACGACACTGAAATAAAAATGTCAACATAGTTGAAGTCGTGGTTTCTCATCAAGTCTCTCTCCTCTGCTCTCAGCTTTATCTTCAAAATTAATACCATGCCTGCCATCACTCATTTAGTAGGTATATTTTAGGTATCTCTAATGTGCCATCGTCTGATGTGTTAAGTGTTGGGCTTTTAACTGAAAACCATGATCTGTGGGAAAAGATGTAAATCATATGCAAAGAGTTACAGTCTGGGCTGAGCCTCAGTGGCATGGTGGTTGTGCGCGGGACTGCAGCCCACTGGGTTGGGGGTTCAAATCCAGCAGCGCTCTCCAGGAGCAAGGCTTGGCCTCCTGCTCCCACCACCAGGGGGCAGTGATGCCCCCCTCAAAAAAGTGTTACAGTCCATGGAAAGGTTGTTTCTACTCCTTTCTACAGGGTTATCTATAGTTGGAATTGACTCTCTGTCAGTTACTATTTTTCATTCTCTTTTACAGAAGTGAACTAGATAAAGAAATCTTAAAGTCTGGTGGATAACATGTAGAACACACACAAAGAAAAGGAAATGAATGTACAATTTATTGTTAGGTCAATACATGCTCTAAAGATAAATCAACTAGGGCAAAAGAAAGAGACAGGAACGCTATGCTGCAAGGTGGTCAAGGAAGTCCTCTCAAAAGAAGAAAATAAAATTCTGCATTTGAGAACAGTGAATATGAGTGAGGCCCCCATGATCCAACATAGGCACAGACTCTAGAAATAATGATTCTCAGAATGGCAAGTCCCAATCCCAAGCTGGGACTGCTTCTTTTCAAACTGACATTAAAAGAATTACACAGAAAGGCCATCTTATTTGTCATAGGTGAGACAAAGAAGTTTGGTGCTTTTCCTAAGTGCATAGACTCAAGCTACAATGCATTAGTTAGGTCTCATTAATCTATGACTGGCAGAGCTACATCTCAAACTGTAGCAAGTTGGTGAGAGAGAGAGAGAGAGAGAGAGAGAGAGAGAGAGAGAGAGAGCAGTCTGAGATGAGGAGTGAACCTTAGACCCCATGGTGTTGATTTGTTAGGTTGTGGAATGGATGATGAATATGACTATCCTGATGACACCAGTCATTGGAGAATTCTGAGCATGGCATAATTGATATGTTTTAATAGCACTGTACTGTGTACAAAATAGTCTATAGGTAAATAAGCAGAAGAAAAGAGGGATATAGTGGGTTAAATCGTGTCCCTTTAAAATATATGTCAAAGTCCTGACACCTATCTGTAAACCAACCCCTGCATCTATCATATCGCTGTGAATGAGGGGCAATGTGGAGTGGAGACCCAAAGCGCATCTGTCAGCAACTGAACAGGCCCTTACTGAAGGGGCTCAAGAGGAAATATGCCAATCATGGTGCAGTATAGCAATGATGAAACATACAATTTTCCTCTAGTTCTTTAATGCTTCCTCCCCACCTCCCTTTTATAATGATCCCAATGCTACCTTACAAATCCAGATAGACCATAGGATGTACACTGGTAGAGATCAGAACTGGAAACACAGGGACTCTAGGACAGCTAACCCCCTGTGTTAGTCTGGGTACACTAGAGAAACAAATTCATAAATATGCATATGTTTATAAGGGAGAGGTTTATATACAAGAGGAACGGAACACTGAGAAAGCATACAACTCAATCCAGTCCAAGCCACAAGTCCGATATTAGTCCATATGTCTGATACCAGTCTATAAAATCTTCTGACTTACGAATCACGTGCAATGGCACCAGGATAATCACAGGTCAGTGGGTGCAGAGTCTTGGGTATCCAGTGGCAGTAGAAGCATCTAAGCGCTGGCAGGTGTCTCCCATGGCTCCTCCAGTCGCCAGGACTCAAGGTCTATCAACATGCTGCTATGTGTCTTGTAAGCTGCAATGTCTCCCAAAGATTGAGCTGTAAATCTATCTCCTCCATGGGGGAAATATCGTAAGATTTCTCAGAATTCTCAGAGATAGCCATGCCCATACAGAGGTCTTATTGGCTATCTCCAGATTGACAGGCTAGACTCCATCCCTATACTCTCAATCATGAAATTGACATCAAAGTACATGAATGCCAGACTCCTCTGGACCAATACTGAGAGTAGCATACCAGAAGGGTAAGGGGTCATGGGGGAAAAAAGGGGAACTGATCAAAATGATCTATGTATAACCGCCCCTGGGGGGCAAACAAAAGAAAAGTAGGTGAAGGGACTGGACAGTGTGAGACTACTAATAATAGTCAGTGAAAAAAATAATTTATAAATTATCAAGGGTTTCTGAGGGAAGGAGGGGGGAGGAGAAAATGAACTGATACCAAGGACTCAAGTAGAAAGAAAATGTTTTGAGAATGATGATGGCAACATGTACAAATGTGCTTGACACAATGGATATATGTATGGATTGGGATAAGATTTGTATGAGCCTGCAATAAAATGATTTTTAAAACAAGAATTTGCTTCTCTACATTCATCAGAAAGAGTCTCTTCCCACAACAAGATGCGGAAGTTCCAAGCTTAACTTGGACTGGACCTTTGTAGTTACATAACTTCCCTGAGCTAGAGAAACATCATTCATTGCAAGGATTAGACTTGACTTGTTCCTCTCGAGTAGACCCTATCTGCTCCATCTATTGCATCTTTCCTAAAGGAGCCCAAATTCTTCTCAGCCATATGTCCCTCATTAAGGCAGTCCATGATGCTCGTGAAAAATAGAGCCCATCTCCTGAGGCAAAGGAGTAGAGCCCAATCAATCACCGCTGAAGATTCCCACCTGTGTGCTGCAACAAACAGGCTGGAAGACATGCATTCTAACCGCCACTGTTCACCCCATTAACTCAGTGCTCTTCATATCAGCATCACCTCAGACCACTCTTAATCCAGGTGCATTGAGTCTTTGCAATATGAAGGATTCTTACTGAGACACTGAAGAAGATAGGCTCTGTACATTTGCATGGAGTGGCACACTGGAGTGGCCCACTATTATGCTAGTGTTTAGCTATTAGGATGACAAACCATCCAGTCCAACACCTCATGTTACCACTATAGTCCTTTTCCCTAGATCAATACAGACCCTGGAGAAAACAAGGGTGGGGGAGAGGGGAAGGGCGGAAGAGATCCAGAAGGAGCAAACAAATTATGTAGCAAATTGAAATAGCAAGGTAAATTCACCCAAATTCTTCATGTAAGTTTCATTTCTCTGAAAATTATTTTGGAGAACATCCCCAAATTGGCATATTCAGTTTCTCCTATTTGGGGGGTTCAAGCTACAGTTTTCACATGCACTCTTTTTATTTGATTTTGACATAAAGTCGTGTAAACAATCTTTGAAGACAGTCATCATTACACCTTTGACAAGCAATAACTTTAGGAGAGAGCTGTCAATCGATTCACCTATGTCCCATTTCTTGGAAGGAAAGGACATATTAGAATTGAGTTCTACAGAAGTCGACTCTGTTGTTCATTTCAGTAAATTACACTTGTTCTACGCTCTTAAATAGAACTATCACACTGCCATTGCTGCTCGCATTTAAATTACCATATATAAGAAGAAAGAGGACAAAGTCATGGTTTTTTAAAAAAAACAATGAATATTGAGAGTTTATCTTCTTTCTGAAATGCTGCTGATACTATAATAATAGAGTATTGGATGTACCACCTCTGATATGAAAATAATGCTCCTGACACGTTTCATGGAAATAAATGTATTGACACGGTGTGTACAACAAGAGGTGCCTGACCAGGCAGTACTTCATTCTGTTGTTCTTAGGGTTGTCACTAATCCAACCTCCATTGCAACATTGTTCCTAGGCAAAACAGCATAGCAGAGTTTAGGAGTATAGTGTAAGGTCAAGTCTATAGAACTAGTCTATTAACACAAAGGTCTAATGAACTGAATTGTCTAGTGACCAAGGTACTATTTATTTTAGAGAGAGAGAGAGAGAGAACATTTAGGGGGGAAGTGAAAAAAGTCTTTCACATTAAAATTTGTTCAAATTTGAAACAATTACAACCTAATCACTGGAATAGTAGCTGGATAAACTATAAGGGCAAGAGGTCACTAATAGAGGTCAGAATCTGAGGCTTAGATTTAAATCCTAGCAGTCACATTGTGATTGTATACCAGATAAATGGCGTTGTTTTGAAATGACTACTAGATTAAAAATGAATTCTCATTTCTCCCACAAAATTAACAAACGATGCAATTTCAGCCATGATTTCTAAGACAGTTTCCTTCTGTGACACCGCATTCAAAGACCCAGAAAGCAACCCTTTTTGGATGGATTTCACATCCCTCTAGCAGATCCCACGGTGTTCAAAGGAGTGGCAGCCAGAATTGGCACAGTGGTTTCCAGTATTTCCCTTGTATCTGAGGAGAAACAGGTTGTAAAGGACTAATCAAATGCTGTCCTCTCAGGAGCAGGAGGTGAGATGCAGGGAAGGGAGGTACTTCTTAGGAGTCTTCACTCCCCCTGCACTGTACCTCATGCACCTGCAGTGACCCCCAAACCCTAGAGGCTAGAATCAGCATGAAGAGAGTACAATTAATATTTGTAAGCAGACAAAGTAAAATCTTCTTAGAACATAAGAGCAACTCAGGTTCTTGCTTTTTTAGTGGGAAAATCATTAGAATAATTGACTAATGTATGACAAGCTGCAGCTGGTTTGCCTCCTGCTGGAGCCTGGGTTTGCCACGTGCGGAGAAATCCCCAAGAACTTGTTCAAATATGCCACTCATCCCTCTTGTGACAGCTTTCACTAAGTAGTTGGGGTAAAGAGACTGAATGGTGCTTTTACTTTTTTCCCTCAAGTCATTCTGCATTGGAAAAAAATGGATTTATTTTCAAGTAAGTGTATTTTCACGTTTTACCTCAAGTCATAGAGAACTATTGCCTTGGCAGAACACACTTCCCTGGAATTAATTGAGTTTAAGAGGACACCGCCCAGTCCTCTTCATGCTAGGGTAAGCACACTGCAAATCTCTGTGAATAGGAAGGCCAACGGTGGAAAGGTATGCTCAAAACATCCTCATAGCCACAGGCGAAAACCAGCAGGAGATGGGAGCCTCATGGAGAAAGCAAGACTGATGGCTTAGAGAGGTATGGAGTTGACACTATGGATGAAAAAAAAGAAAAGGAGGGAAGAGAGAAAAGTGACCCTGGGGACTCACGGGCCACGTGTGAGTGCAAGCACAATACTGAAGAGAACTCACACTTCATCAAGCCATAAAATTATGGAGCTAGATTAAGTACAATTATGAAGGAAGAATAAAAATATGATTATAATTTCATTCTATGTGCCCAGTAGGGGGAGGCCAAAGTGTGAAGATGGGAGAATGGGCACAACCCTTCAGTCCACAGTGCCTTCACCTGCAGAATTCTAAAAGCTGCCACACAGCAGTGCTTCTCGAACAGTCTTTGCTTTAAAAGAACTATATAGAATTTCCAATCTACTACAGATTCATATTTTTATAAATAAACTTGAAATGAATTACATATTATGAAAATAAGTATGAGCTAAGATATTCCAGTAATGCCAGTTTGCTACAAGATTTTTTCCCCAATGATTTTGTTGGAAACATCCAATACATCACTTGTATCAAGCATATTTGTACACATCTTGCCATCTTTATTTCCAAATATTTTCTACTTGAGCCCTTGGAATAAGCTCCTCCTTCCCCCTCCTTTTCTTTTATTTTTATAAATCATTTTATTGGGGGTTCATACAACTCCCATCATGATCCATACATATATCAGTTGTATGCAGGTCACATGTACACAATTGTTGACATCATCACTCTCAAAACATCCTCCCTCCACTTATGCCCCCAGGACCATCTCTCCCTATTTTGCTTCCCTCCTCCTCCCCTTCCCCCATGAACCCTTAATAATTTACAAAGTGTTATTACATTTTCATATCATATACTGTTCAATGTGTCCCTTCAGTCACTCTCCCATTGTCTGTACCCCAGAGAGGAAGTTTTATGTAGATCCTTGACATTTGTTCCCCTTTTCTATTCCACCCTCCCTCCACCCTCCCAGTATCACCACTCCCACTGCTAGTCCTGAGAGTTCATCTACCTTAAATTCCCCATGTTTCTGGCTCCAGTGTACATCCCCGGGTCTAGCTGGATTTGTCTGGTAGAATTGAGATCATGAGAGTGGGTGGGAGGAAATATTGGAGAACTAGAAGAAAGTTGCGTATTTCATTGTTACTCACTGTACCTTAACTGGCTCACCTCCTCCCTGCAATCCCTCTGTAAAAGGATGTCACTTGTAGAAGTTTTAAATGCTAAGTCCTGATTTCTCTACCTATTTCACTGTAGACCAGTAACAAACAGTTCAAAAATGAGCCCTTTGTCTCTAGCTAACACTTGAAATACCAAAAAGTCAAGTTTACTGCCATTGCTGACTCACAGCGATCCCCTGACAGGTTATGAAAGCAGAAGGCCCAGTCTTGCTCTCACGGAGCTGGTGCTGGTCTCAAATTGCCAACCATGTGGATCACAGCCCAAAGAGTATGTGGATCACAGCCCAAACACTATGCCACCAGGACTCCCTTACCAAGCACTGGCTTACCGTACAAAGATTGTGATTACAGACAATTACACATGCAGTGTGGCTCCCAAACTTTGTCATGAGTAAAATAGCTTGTTTACAGGGAGAAATATTGGACTTGAGCACCAACGCAAATGGCTGAGTATGTCCAACAGAGGTAATGTTTTTATTACAGAAATTTTTTTGTTTGTTTTTGGGCATCACTGCCCTCTGGTGGTCGTGGCGGGTACTCAGCGCTGCTCCTGAGAGCCACTGCTGGATTTGAACGGCCAAGCCCGCGGGCCACAGTCCGGCACTCAACCACTTAAGCCACCGGGGCTCAGCCACCAGAAGTAATGTTTTTAGCTGAGTGTTTGGACTTGCACATGGGAACTCTCTTTCAACAGAAACAAGCAGAAATCTCTTTCAACAGGAACAACCTGTTACTATCTGTTGTTGCTGTTAGGTACCACTGAGTCTATTTCAATATATGGTTACCCAAAACACAACAGAATGAAATACTGCCTGGTTCTGCACCATCTTCACAATTGTTCCCAGGATTCCACCTTTGCCACCACAGTGCAAATTCTTCTGGATGATTGCCTTTCTCTTTCTCATGGTGTCTCCATTCCAGCAAACATGCTATTCATTTCCAGGGACAGGTCTCTGCTAAGAACATGTACAAAGGATGTAAGACAAAGTCTCCCCATCTTTTCTTCAAGGGTCACCTTGGATTTCTTCCAAGATAGGTCAGTTTGTCTTTTTAGCTGTCTTTGATAATGTTAACATTCTTCTCCAGCACCACAATCCAAATGCATAGATTACTCACCCTCTTATTCAATGTCCAACATTCACATGCTAAGAGGCGATTGACTACAGCATGGCTTGGGTCAGACAAACTTTAGTCCTCAAAATAACCAGGATTAGCCAAAAACAAATCTACAGGAATTGATAGAATATCAATTGAAAGGTTTCACTCTGACGAAGCAGCCTAAGCACTCATCTATGCCAGGAAATTTGGAAAAAAGTTAATTGGTCAACTGACTGGAAATGACCTATGTATGTCCCATTCCAACAAAGAGTGACTCAACAGAATATTCAAACTAAAGAACAATGTCACTAATATCATATGAAAGTAAAATTTTACTGAAGATCATTCAAAAACAGAGATAGTGGTACATTGACTGGGAGCTACCTGTCAGAGGTTAAAGCTGGATTCAGAAGAGGATGTGACAGAAGGGATATCATTATTGATGCTAGAAAGATCTTGGCACAAAGCCGAGAATAACAGAAAGATGTTTACTAGTGTTTTGTAGACTATGCTGGGGCTTTGGCTGTGCGAATCATAGCAGACTGGTTGACCTTGAGAAGAATGGGAATTCCAAGGCACTTCATTGTGGAGTTTATATGTGGATGGACTGTGTGATGGGAGTGGAGGTTGGGACTTATTAGGAACCAATGAATATGCATGATTTGGAATCAGGAAATGTTAGTAATTAGGGTATTTCTGAGTCTGGGTTGACTAGAGAAAAAAATTATAGGCACTCATATGTGTATAAGAAATTTTGGGGCTGAGCCCCGGTGGCGTAGTGGTTGTGCGCGGAACTGCGGCCCACTGGGACGGAGGTTCAATTCCAGCAGTGGGGCTGGGCCTCCTACTCCCACCACCAGAGAGCAGTGATGCCTAAAAAAATAATAATAATAATAATTATGTAAAAGAGATATTGTATATTGAGAAAATATTGCAGTCTGGTCCAAAGCAAGTCCATATGTCCAATATTAACCCATATGACTGATATTTGCCATAAATTCCTCTTTAGACTCACACAATATTTGCAATGATGATGAATGCAGGAAGATCACAGACCAGAGGGCAGAATGTGTTGTGAAAGCATCTCCATGTGGTTCCTCTAGCTCTCTGAGTGTCTGTACAGCAGCAAAGGGAAGACAGAGGGAGTGGATCTGACCTCCAATGAGCTATGTATCTCTTTCCATGCCCCCAAATGAGGTCATCAAGCTGCGACCTGATTGATAGGATAGACTCCACTCCTTCACTCAAGTTGACAGGAGATTGTGTAATTGCCACAGACTGTGGTCTCTTACCAGACTTGTTCCAATCTTCATGCTGAACAGAAGGTTGCAAGAGTTGGATTCTATGAGGACCAGAGTGCAATTGAGATTGGAGGAAGAAATGCTGACAACCTTCACTATGCAGGTGCTATCCAGTTGACTCTAATGAATGGCAACTGCATGTATATCAGAGTAAACCTGGAATCCCTGAGGCTACAGTGTCTGATTTTAGGAAGCAGATATTTATGTCTTTTTTCAAGGTGACTTTGGATAGATTGGAACCTCCAACCTTTCTATTGATAGCCAAGCCCATTAACTTTTCCATCCAAGAACTCCAGCAGCAGCTAACATACCACAAAAACTAGGTAAGTGGCCCAAAGATACCTCAAAGGAGCTAGAAGGAGCAAGCAATGAATAGTTAATTGAGAGAAGAATGCCCAAAACAGTAACTTCAGGGGCTTGAAGTGGCCAACATGATAGTGTCACGTAGTATTTAGCTTAGGATCACAGTCTCAGTCCACCTATTCCCACCCAAGATCTGAATGGTGCCTTCTTTTTCAGGCTCTGTAGCAATGAAAAATTCACTATCAATGCCTGTCTGGAAGCTGGAAAGATATCTGAGCTCATTACATTTACCCAAGAAGGTAACCATCATTGACCTGCCTCTATTTTTCTGATATCTAGAGTCACATGCTATCTCTTAATTTTACTTATGTGTTTTGGAAGCTTCACAGCTTCTCCGTTTATTAAATCTTCTGTCCTGTCTCTTCCCAGAAGCTTCTCTTTAAAAACACATAAACAGTTCAATGTGAAAATTAGCTGTGGTTGATTTATAATTCACTCTGGAAGGGCAGCTTTTAAAAAGACACAGGGAATTAAGCTGAGAGCTAGACTTGAAATGTGCATGCCTCCCTCTGCTTTTGAATTAGATGAGTTTAATAGGAATGTGGACATTGAGGCTATGGGCAATGGATAAAATCTCTTGGTCCTTCTGAGATGAAACATCCCAACAGTAGGTAGGTTTCACTTAGGAATACATAAAGGAAATAGGCCTGGACAGGCTATAAGGCATCATTTAAGAGACCTGGCCTCTTCCCACCTTCACGCATCCTCCAGGTCTCTCTTCTGTTGAAACTCTGCTCATTCTCAAAGAGAAGCTCATATCCTAGAGCCCCTTATTGTCTCCATCTACGGAAAATCATTTTGAAATGTTCACTGCTGCCCCTCCTGTGGACCAACACTCCCTCCAGACACTGACGGGAGGAGCTTGCAGTCTGGGTAAGAGATCTTTGCTCAGCCCCAGGGGAGGAATCATGAGTCCTGAGTAGAGAACTAGCAACTGTAAGAACTACCAGAATCCAACCAACAACAGATCGAAAATATTCAGGGAAAACAAGAAAATGAGTGCTTCGAGCTAACGAAGAGCTTAAAGTGCTAGTTGTATAGCATTCACAACGTATGCGGTATTTTAAGTAATTTACAGATGATTTGAGATATAGTTCTCTGTCCATATCCTTGGATTTGGTCCCAGGAACCCTCAAGAGCACTAAAATGTTGACTGCTCGGGTCTCTTAAATGAAGTAGCACAATATCTGCATATGCACAGTCTACGCACAACCTCCTGTATATTTTTAAACATCTCTAGACTACTTACAATACTTAATCAAATATAAAAATATCACTTTGTACTCCCTCTTTGCCTTTGAGAGGGTGCTTTGACTATTTAACTCTATATATATGTATATGTGTGTACATATATATATATATATTCTCTTCCCTTGAATGTTTTCAATCTGTGATGAGTTGAATTCACAGATGTGTAACCTCTGGGTATACAGGACTGTCTGGATTAGCAAAAACAAAAAACAAAAAAATTTTGGATAAATTTAATTCTTTTATAGGAAGGGCTATAAGACTGGAGAAAAGAAAGTAAAAGGGAGTTCAAACAAGTGATTTTAAAGATAGCTTCAACAATTCATCTTTATTAACTTATAGCTCACCTATAATACAACTTGAGATAGTTTAAGCATATTAAAAAATTGTTCAAGCATCACCATAACCCATTTTAGAAAATCTTCTTTTCTTTTTACTGGTTATTATAAGTTCACCATTTCTTCCCAAACTCCCCTCCCATGACTGCAAGAAACTATCAATTCAGTGGCTGTCTGTAGATTTATCTATCTTGGTTTTCATATGCAGAACTACATACAAAAATAAGAAAACAAACCCAATAACAAAACAAAACTTTGAAACTCTCAAATAAAAGGCAACATAAAGGAATAAACACTAGAACAATTCTTAAATGGGTCAAAGGGAAGAACAAACGATGAGGTGTTGAATTTTAGCCTAAGTATACCTGCATCAGTCCCCTTTGCAGTGGGCTCTCTTTGATGTCAAGTTTATTCATATTTTGGCAATCGTCAGAGAGGATTCACAGGCAGCTTCATCCATGTGGATACCATGTAAATGGATTTTGAGCTTCCACTGTTATCCATAGTCTTCAGCAAACAGGGTGCTCACAACTTAAGCTCTTTCCCTTCTCCTGTCTTAGATTTTACTCTTTACAATCATTAGATCACACAAGTTAAGATGCCTCTTCTGAGAGTGTTTACTTAGCTGGCACTTAAATGACTGGCTGGTTTTTGTTTGTTTGCTGTTTTGCTGTGGTTGTTGTTAAGTACTACGATCCAGCCAGTTCCTTTTCCTAGTCATCCCATGTACAACAGAATGAAACACTCCCCAGTCCTGTGTCACCATCAAAATTGTGCTGATGTTTGGGTCCACTGTTGCAGTCACTCAGTGAGGGACTGCCTCAGTGGGGCTGCCCTCTACTAAGCACCACGTTCCTTTCCAGGGACGGTTGATTCTGGATAACATATTCAAAAGACTTCAGATGGAGTCTCAAGAATGATGACAGCCTGGTTTAAACAAGCCTTTAAGGTTAAAGACACTATTTTTTTCTGAGAGCTGGGCCCCCTCTAATTTCTTCACCACATTTTGCTTTCACACCCATATCTTCAGTGACCTCTTCATGAGGGCCAATATTGAGCAGAGCCAAAACAGAAGAACTCGTTCTTTGAATAGGGCTACAATTAAGTGCTGGTTAAAAAATTTATTCATGTGTCTGTTGTTTATGTACATCCCTGGTCCACGTTAGAGAAATCACTATCCTTTCATTATGAAATACATAAATCACCTTCCAAAAGCATAGGATAATTCTATTGATAATATTAGCTTAGCCACCTCATAAAATTCCAGTTGCTATTTAGAACAGCAAAGTACACATGTATGGGGAAACATTTTAGTCCAAAATACACAGACTGTCAACATGTACAGACCAAAAACTGAAGAAACTAGATATCCTTTACACAAACAATGAGCATTGAAGACAGTGTAAAACTTCCAGTAACATTCATGCACAAATGCAGAACTATGTCTTCTAAACTTCTAAGGCATGTCTTAAAAAATAGAGCATGAAAAAAGCCAATATATGGTATTCCCAAGAATTTATTCATTGGACACCCTCAATGCAAGAGATCCAAACCAACATCCAATGACTTCTAATCAATAGCATTGGGATAGCAAATATCCGATCATCCTCACATTAGGGAATTGCAGCCTTAAATCTAAGGGAGCACTTCTGTTCCTTGGATCTGCTACAAGTGAGTTTAAGGTAAAGCACAGTCCACTGGGTGGGGTTTTCAGGTCAAAGTCTTCAGGTGTGATCGATAAAGGGTGTTGTACACCTTGAAAGTTCAGTCTAATGCCCTGGTTGTCTATAACACTTGCCCTGAGTCTGAACAGGACTGAATAAAAAGTAGGTCAAAAGTGACCAGTTTCCATAATGTCAGACATATTCATCCCTTGAGAATCTATATAAGTAATGTTGAGAATTGTTCCCCAAAGCAGGTGGTCCCACCAGATTTACCCACCCCCAGAAGTATACCACATTCTCAAAGACAGTCCAGCCCCCTCCACAACCTCTGAACTTGAATTTCTGTTAAAGTTCACTGATCAGCCTTGCAGGAGTATCTGTTGATTTGGGGTGACCAGAGAGCAATGTTATATGACAGGAATTGATTGATCTTCTTCTCCAACTGCTCTGCAGAAGGTAGTTTCTGACAAGCTTATTTTATTTTAAAAGAGGTTCAAAATTATTTTAGAAGACGCTATCAATAATTAAGAATAAGAACTGCTCCTATACTAGGGAGGTGGTTTAATTTTAGTTCAGAAAAATCACCCAAAAGGATGATAACCCTAGTACATATTGTCCAGGATTCTGTGTTTGCTCAAAACTCCCAGAGGCATGCTGAAAAAAGTTGGATATAAAGTTGGAAGGCAGACTGGTCCTTGGTATTGCAAAGAGACTCAGTGACTCAGAAAAACATGAGCTTCCTAATGCAGCCCGTCTATGTCTCTGTCATTGCTAACTCTTGGGCTCTGCTCTGAGTAGTATTCCTGGTCCTTATCATATTAATTTTTAATATCTTAAAATTTAATAAGGCAATCACTTTTTCCCCTTAGGCCTACCTTCCCAGACTTTTGACATCTAGTCCATGTCTCCTTATTTTCTTCACTCACCAGGATTTTTTTAAAGAAAAAAAACCCTTTTTAACTTCTTCATGCTATCCCATTTGAGGACATTATCATTCCCAAGGGTTGTAGTGGTCAGCTATTTAAATACACACACACATAATATTTTTACTTAGCTCTGCGTACTCTAGAGATCTACTAATAGTGACACAGACCTACATATGAACCCGGCTAAAGAAAGCATATGCACCCTATTGAGCACTATATATATATATATATATATATATATATATATATATCTGCTACTACTAACTCTAGAAATTTCATATATTTAAAAGATGCTGCTATGTTCATGCCAGCAATATTTGCAATAACAAAACTATGGAAACAACCAAAGTGCTCATCAACATACGAATGGCTAAACAAATTCTGGTGTACATTTGGGCTTATATAGATGGGCTTCAAGAAGATGGTGGAAAAATGGAATAAAATGCTGACAAATATTTTCTAAAAACTTCGTGAACTTTTCATATACACTGGAATGCTATACAGCTATTGAAAATAATGATGCACTCTTAAAACACTGTAAAATATGGATGAATCTGGAGGACCTGCAGCTGTGTAACATAAGGACAATGTATATATGAGAGTAAGCTTTGAAAGTATTGGTACTAGAATTCTGAATCATACATGCATACATTTATTCTGGCCAAAATATGTTTCAGCAGGTCTTTGTGATCCCTTGATGGCTGGAGACAATAATAGTTTAATATTGGGGTGTCATTAAGAGCAAGTTTTATTCAGAAACGTAGTTCCCTTCCTAGGAGATCTGCTGGGCCAGTGAAATTTAAGGCAGATATGTCAAGTCAGAAGATTATGTTGACTGTTTCATGATAGTTCCAAGGGGAAATCATAATAGATTTTATGAAAGGACTCAACACAATCACGGGGATTTATTCAGAAGACATTTTATGAAAACTGAAAACTGCACTGCTGATACAAAGGTGAGAAAAGTTGTACCAAGGACTTTTTCCCAATTACACCAATGCACTGGCTCATTTTTCTGGAGTAGCCAGGCCTGTTCTGTAAGAATTTAATTAGGCTGAGCCGAGTGCCATAGTGGTTGAGTGCAGGACGGCATCCCACTGGCTTGGCAGTTAAAATCCAGCAGCAGCTCTCCAGGAGCAAGGCTGCACCTCCCACTCCCACCAGAGGGCAGTGATGCCCCCCCTAAAAAAAAACCAAACAACAACAAAAAAGAATTTAATTAGACTTTGTTCTGGTTCCAATCATCCTGGAGAGAAATAAGACTGGACAGGAACAGAAGGCAAGAGCTTTGGGACCAATTCTACTTTTAATCACATAGGACCATGTAAGAATGATGTGTCTCTGTCTTTGTCCTATCTGCTCCATTTAAGATATAACAGGGAACAAACCAAGAGGGAACGAGAGAGAAAGAGTGGACTGCATCCTGGCCCATCAAGCCCTGAAGATGATATTCTTGCTGAGAAGAGCCATGCAGAGAGAACCATAAGGCCAGCCCCGCCATGAGAGACAGCAGTCCCTCGCTGATCCATTGTGTTACAGGGACTAGAGACACAGTGCAGGAATTGTGCCCAATCTGATCCCCTACCACATCAGAGCAACGCATGAAGAGAATGCAACTTAGCAGGATGGAGGTAAAAAGCAATGAAGTCCCTGAGAAATCCCAAGTTTAGACTTTGGGGGCAGGGCTTGGTACCTCATTAGGCTTGATTGGAAAGCATTCATAGAGGTCAACATATAGACCTGGAATATTTTATAGGTTTTTTTCCTATCTAAATAAGATACACAGGATAAACTATCCAGAAGAGAAAACAATGGGACCAATGGTTCCAGAGAGATATGGGAGCGGGTAAAGGAAAGGAAGTAGGGAGCCAACAACAAACACTGGGATGAGGGAACAACAAATGATCCACAACTGATGACGAGGAGGGTGTAGAATGTCTGTGGGTAGTTGATCAAGTGCAATGTAGCTGAGGGGAATTACTGAAAAATGAATGGTCAAAAATGATAGTGGGACAAGAGGAAAGTAAAAAAAAATAGAGGAAAGAACTGGGAGGTAACGAACATTTATTGAGGTATAAATACAGGCATGTACATATGTAAATATATTTCTAGATAATGATAGAGATACAGAGCTATGTACATATGTGATATGCTAAGTATTATGGTAACAGACAGACAATGACCTTCTGCTCAAGTACTGCCTCAACATGACCATTTTGTACTAATATCCTGGCATTCCTGACACAATCACTGACGATAAAATGGGTGCAGAAACAAATGTGGTGAAGAAAACTGATGGTACATGACTATCAAAGATATGGTGTCTGGGGTCCTAAAGGTTTGAAGATAAACAAGTGGCCATCTAGCTGGGAAGCAACAAAATCCATATGGAAGTAGCATACCTTCCTAAGTGATCATGAGGTGTTGACAGGATAGGTTATCATACATCAGAAGACTCACAACAAACAATCATTTTGTTGTGAACAAGGGGTTCAGAATGGAGACCCCAGAGTCCGTCTGTAGACAATTGAACATCCCCTCACAGAAGGGTCCCAAGGAAGGGATGAGGCAGGGTGCCATACAGTACCGATGAAATATGTAACATTCTTCTAGTACTTTAATGCTCCCACAAACACACTATCTTGACTTCAGTTCTACCTTACAAATCTGGCTAGACCAGAGCATGTACACTGGTACAGATAAGAGCTTTTGACACATGGAATCCAGGACATATAAACCCCTCAGGAACAATAATGGGAGTAGCGGTATCATGAGGGTAGTGGGGGAGGCAGGGGAAGAATGGGGGAACTGATTGCAATGATCAATGTATTATTACCCTCCCACCCAGGATGACAATAGAAATATGGGTTAAGGGAGACAGTGGACAGTGTAAGATATGAAAAATAATTTATAATTTATCAAGCATTCATGAAGGTGTGAAGGCGAAGGGAGGGGAAAATGAGGAGCTGATATCAATGGATAAAACATAAAAAATGTTTTTAAAAGGTTGATGGCAACATAAGTACAAATAAGCTTGACACAATGAATATATGGATTGCTATAAGATCTGTAAGAGCCCCCAATAAAAAATTTTTAAAGAATCTAATTAGGAAGACCTATCCTAGGAAGGGACAGGAAGGCCTATCTAATTAGGAAGACCTATCTACCACCCAGATCTTTCCCTTTTAGACTTTATTTTCCTGTGAAAGGACAAAGAAAATTTAAAAGAAACACAATTTGAGTTCTTCAAGGTGGCCAAATTGGTGTAGATCAAAGAAAGCAGAATTCTTAAGAGAAATATTAATCCAAACAATGACACCAATAACAACAAACACTGCCATATAGTTGATCCCAACTATCATTTGTGTCTTTTGCTACCATAACTGAGAAATTATTAGTTACCTCAAGGTCATAAAGGTTTTCTCTTCGGTTTTTATAGTTAAGTCTTCAATCTATGTTGAATTAATTCTTGTGTACAGAGTGAAGTAGAGATGCAGAATTCCAACTGCATTCTTTTGTATGTGGATATCGAGTTTCTCCAGTACAATTTGTTGACAAAAGTGCTCTTTTCACAGTGAAATGTCTTAGGTATTCTCTATCCTACACTGCTGTAATAAAAAATTTAGGAATTCATAAAAATATTGTTTATGAGCATGGCTTGTTACATAGGCAACTAAAACATAGAAAGTTGCTTATCTTAGAATATATATGTTTTAACAAAGAAAATATACATAGGGAATTTCATATTTGGATCCTTGTGTTTGTCCGGGTAGACCAAAGAAACAAATTCATAAACATGCATGTGTATATAAGGGAGAGGTTTATATACAAGAGGAATGGAACATTGAGAAAGCATTCTGACACTGTCCAGTCCACGTCCATAAGTCCAATATTAGCCCATATTTCCAATACCAATCCATTGGTCTTCTTCAGACTCACAAAGCACATACAACAACATCAGGACAATCACAGGCCAGTGGGAGCAGAATCTTGTGTATTGAGTGGTGGTAGAAGCATCTCAGCACTGGCAGGAGTCTCCATGTGGCTTTTCTGGCTTCAAGGGTCTGGTTCCATCAGGGTAGGTATATGTGGTTTCTCCTCTAGCTCCTCCAGTTTCCAGGATTCAGGGTCTATCAGCATGCTCCCGGGTGGTCCTGTCAGTAGAGCATCTTCAAACGACTGAGTCAAGTCTCTCACCCCTATTAGGAAATACCACGAGACTTCCCAGAATTCTGAGAGAAAGCCATGCTCACACAGAGGCCTCATTGGCTATCTCCAGATTGACAGGCTAAACTCCACCCCAACACTCCCAGTGTCAAAATTGACACAGATCAATGACTGCCACAATACTAAGTAACAGAGAGTATTGTCTAAAACAGCTGTTTCCTCTGATCAATGTGACTGGAAAGAATATTGAGAAACTGAAGGGAGAATGACTCATATAAAGAGGGTTCTGCCCCCCCCCCAAACCTTCTATGCAAATCATACAAACACTTGCTTGAAGACACATCATGTTCAATAATCTTGCACCCCCCACCTCCAGTTGACACTGATTCCTAGAATTAGTAAAAATACAATACTCCATCCAAAAATATACCAGAAGACTACCCCCTTGACTGCTCCTATAAAACCCTGCTAGTTTGTACCAAGTGAGCCTGTTAATTCACTCAATTCAGAGGCCTCTCTGTGTGTCCTCGAATAAGCCTGTCTTCAGTGGTTGGATTTTTCTGTCTTTCCTACTACATACATTCTAACAGACACTACCCAAACTACTAACAAATCTCTGTCAAAGTAAAAGATCTAGATTATCAAAAATCTAGAGGACTCAAAATGAAGAGAGGAAGACAAAGCTCAATTTCTGGTGAGACTAGAACAGCTAGTGTGATAGTTACATAATCTGTTGTCAATTTGAGTGAATTAAGAGTGAAGGGGTGGAATTTAGCCTGTCAATCAAGCCGTAGCTTGACGACCTCATTTGGTGGTGCTAAGGAGATGAATAGCTTGTTGGAGGAAGGACACACACTTGGTCCCTGTGAGGCATTCCCATTGACAAGCTACATGGAGACAGTCCAGTGGCAGCCAGAGACCCAGAGCTGGAGAAACCACATGAAGACAGATCCTGCCAGCACTGATGAGATTCTCACAACACCAGTGGATCCACAAGACGTTCCACTCACTGGCCTGTGATCTCCCTGCATTTGGCATCATTGAATGGTTGCATGAGTCTGAAAAGGAATTATACATTGGTATTGGAAATTTGGGCCAATATTGGTCTGGAGTCGGCTGGGATGTTTTCTCAATATTCATTTGCTCTTGTATTATAGAGCTCTTTATAGTGACATATGAGTGTCTATTGCCACCGAGTCAATTTCAGCCATAGTGATCTTATAGGACAGAGTAAAACTGCCACCTTTGGGTTTCTGAGACTTCAGATCTTTGTAAGAGTAGAGAGTCTCATCTTATACCTAGGGAGCCAGATGGTGGTTTAGAACTATTGACTTTGTGTTTTATAGCTCAATGCATAGGCCACCACACTATCAGGGCTCTCAGTTCATAAATCAAACTTCCTAAGATTGATGCCTCATAAAATGAAAGCATATGACAACCAAAAAGGAGCAGTCTCGTTGATTATGCTTCCTTTGGAATTCCTGAAGATTATTCCTATTGGTCTATTCGTGTATCGCTGAGACAAGAAAAACTGAAGAGTTGTGATATTAGCTAGTGGAATACAAATCCTTTGAGCCAATAACTTAGCTCCCTTTCCTCTCTTTAGCTTCTGTTAATTTTCAGAACAAATAGAATTGGGGAAAGAAGTGAGTAATCTGTTAGAGACTTGTTTTGTCCTTGTTTTTTAAGTAGCCTTGGTACAAAACTCTCAGTTACAAAAAGGAAAAAGAAATTAAGAACTTTAATTAAAGTTTCGGAAATCCAAGTGCAAAATAATCCCTAAGAACATTATCTCATCCTTGTCAACATTAAAATTCATCTGCCACTTGTGGACCCACTTAAACAGTCTTTTAAGATCTCTCTGTCATCTATCTCCATCTGCTTGCCTCGTCTAGTTTTATAACTTCTACAAACATGAAAACTTCCTGAATTTGGAGTCCCAGTTAAGTTGTTCATTAAGACTGATCCTATCAATAATGAGATAAAATGCTTGATGCCTAAATCAAGGGGGAGTGCAACTGAAGTAATTTCAACAGGGACTGCGAGGAAATTTTCAAAGGTATTTATTAGATTAGATTAACAGAGCAGCTGCAAGAATGGCCTCAAACATAACAATCAGGAAGATGGGCACCAGACCAGGCCACATGTAGTTCTTACAAGTTTAAGACTGCCAAGTCAGAGCCAAGTAGATGGCATCTAGCATTTGCTAATAATTTTATTGCATCATCTAAAATGTCTTGAGTCTGAAAATTATATTATGCTTATTCAACAGAATATCCTTTTTCACAGAAGACAAGTGCTACAATACATCTATAAGTATGTAGAGTCATAATTTCTATAATGTGATATCAAATGGCTTATATAAAGAGGTTAAGAATGTAGAATATTCATGTAAAACCAGTGTCATATATATGTATGTGTGTATATATATATGTGTGTGTGTGTGTGTGTCAAACACAGGAATCTTCTCCTTCTTGAGAGTTTGCTTCATGCCACTTTGCTTTTATGGAAGATCTCTTAGTATGAGTCTTCACAAAATAAAAAAGAATCCAAAAAGAATTGCTACTTCTATGAAGAAGGATGAAGAGTGAAACCGGTAGTCACTGTTTTGCAGCCAGCCATAAATGAGGCAGCACAAAACCCGCCACCCTGTAAGACACGGTGAAGCTCTCTTTGCTTTCTGAAACACAAATGTTTAACCTAGTAGATGATCTCGTCTTTCTCCCAGCTGGTTGGCTTGATCAGTAAACCTTAGCTGTATAGTACAGAGCCCATTATGTTGCCATGGAATCAATTCTCACAGCGCTGTTTGTATCAAAAAACTCAAAATCATTGCATTTTTGACACAACCAGTGCAATGAGAGTGGCATCCCCATGCTCCTTTTCTGGGAACTAACTCAGTATCAAGCTGTCACAGTTTTGAATTATGTCTATGCACACTCTGTGTTAGTACTATTTTAGGCTGTATGCATTATTTCATATGATTTCGTAGGATATTGTTTGGGTATGAGAGTACTCAAAAATTGCTCCCACATTAATGAATGATCACTGCTTTTGCACTTTATTTAGGCTTTGGGAAAATTTCATATAACTACTCTGCATTCAAAACCTATATTGATAATGATATACAGTTCAGCCTAGTAGACAAGAAGTATCTAGATTAAGCTTTCTTACTTTTGGCACTAGGTAGGTCATTCATCACAGTTTGGACAGAATTCCTTGTTGTGAGTACTGTTCTGTAAATGTAAGATGTTTATCAACATCCTGACCTTGCCTACTAGATATTAATAGCATTTTCGGTTGTCTATTGACTTCAGATATTGCTTGATGTCCTTTGGAGGCAAAATCATCTCTAATTGAGAATTACTTATCTAAATGAAGGATATAATGACAGAAGTACTTTTTTCAACATTTCTGATTTTTTAATATTAAAAATGTTTTAAAATTTAAAATGCAATAATAAAATTGCATTTTAACTTCTTTACATGACTCGTTCTAGCCAGAGCCTTTGCAACTCACACGAGCTGATGGGGTATTATAGTTGCTATCATTCAGTGCTAGGCAGGCAATTCTTACACATAGCCACCCTGTGCCCAACAGATCCAAACACGGCCCAGTCCTGCCATCGCCTCGTGGCGATACTTAAGCTTCAACCCATGGATGCAGCCACTGTGCCAATCCACCTTCTTGAGGGCCTTCCTCTTTTGTCTCTCCCCCTGTACTTTATCAAGCATGATCTCCTTTTCCAGAGACTTCTCTCTCTCTCTCTCTCTCTCTCTCTCTCAGTTACATATCCAAAGTACATGAGACAAAGCCCCATCATCCTTGTCTCTAAGGAACATTCTAGCCATCCTTCTTGAAGACAGCTTTGATTGTTCTTTTGGCAGACCATGGTACTTTCACTATTCTTCACCAATACCTCTAATTCAAATGCATACTTGCTTCCTCAGTCTCCCTTATTCAATGGCAAATTTTCACACATGTATGAAGTGATTGAAAATACCATAGCTTGGATCAAGCGCACCTTAGTCCTAAAAGTAGTATTCCCTGCTTGCAACAATTTGCAAGAGGTCGTGTAAATGTTTCTGGAGGGTTATATACCATTCCTTTCATGTACTGCATGATCTTAAATATAAAAAGGAGCATATAGTTGCAGGTGTAATGGTTCCTTGTGGGTACAGAAAGGGAGGGGGTGATGGTGAGCTGAAAGCATTGATGGCTGTATAACTTCATTCGATGGAATTGAACATCAGAATTGATTGTGAATGGATATATTGGATTGTGTAAGATAAATCAATAAAACTATTACAGAAAAGAGAAAAAGAAAATAAGAGATCCTGTGCAGCATATTTACCTAATACAATGCATCCTTTGATTTCTTGACTCCTACTTCCATGAGCATTGTTTACGGATCCAAGCAAGTGAAACTTTTTGATAATTTCAACCTTTTCTCCATTTATAATGCTGTTATATTGGTCCAGATATAGGGATTGGGGTTTTCATTATATTGAACTGTAATCCATACTGAACACTGAAATCCTTAATCTTCATCAGCAGGTGCTTCAAGTCCTCCTTGCTTTTCAGTATGTAAGGATGTGCCATCTGCATCCCACAGGTTAATATGCCTCCCTCCAATCCTGATGCACCATGCTTCTTTATATAATCCAGCTTTTCTGATTATTTTTCTAGGATAGAGATTGAACAAGTATGGTAAAATGATACAGCCCTGACACCACCTTTCCTAATATTAAACCATGCCATATTACCTTGTTTTGTTTACCCCTTGATCCATGTGCAAGTTCCATATGAGCACAATGAAGTGTTCTGGAATTCCCATTCTTCCTCAAGGGTATCCAGCGTTTGTTATGGTCCACACAGTATAACACCTTAATAAACCTATTTCTGATATTCTTTGCTTTCAGCAAAGATTCATCAGACATCAGCAATGATATGCTTTGTTCAATGCCTTCTTCTGAATCTGACCTGAACATGACAGTTCCCTTTTAATGTACTGCTATAACCTTTCTTTGATAATCTTTATGAATAGTGTACTTGCATGTGATATTGATGATATTGTATGATTTGTACATTCTGTTGGGTCACCTTTCTTTGGAATGGATACAAATATAAAATAGAAATATAAATCTCTTTCAGTCAATGGGTCAAATAACTGTCTTCCAAATTTCCTGGCATAAAGAGTGTGTGATACAGAAAGAGTTCTCCCAAGTAGTCTCCCCAAATATATGCCAAACCCAAGACACTGCTTGCTACACATGGTAAATGATTGTACACTAGGTCAGAGGTTATTCTCCTGAAAGGGACCTAGGGCAACCAGATTATATAATCTGACTCACCCTAAGGAGGGTCCATTTTCTTCTGACATTGTTCCCTTGAAAGAGTAATCAAAGGCAAGCCCAGGACCACTCAAAGATGCCTAAGATTAGGCTGCTATATTGAGCCTAGGGTTCCCTCATCTTGCCACATATGTACCGCCTTTTCTCTCCCTTTACTATTACGTGTACAACCCTAGGTCAGTCCCCTTACTACTGTTTGTATTGCCATGACATAGGTCACTATCTGTAACCAGATATATAAGCTTTGGTTAGAAATAAAACCAGATGAGAGCTCTCTGCTGCCCACTTGTCGCCCACCTCCAGGCGGACCGAGGAGTTCATGAGGTGAGCATGCTACCGCGAAATGTGTCTCACTTCTTTATTTTCCTCTGTCTCTCCCATCTCTCCAATGTCTCTATGATTTTACTATAATCTTTATATACCTTAACTGTTCAACAGTGCCTACCAAGCCTGTGATTAGTTGTGGGGGCTTGGCCACCCATACATGAGGGAGTGTTTCCAAAGCTTCATCGGTTTGTGGAAACGTTTTAGTTGGCATTCTATTAACTCCTGGAGACTTAGTTTTGGCTAGTAATTTCAGTGTGACTTGAGCTTTTCCCACTACTTCTTTCTGCTATACTGCCTCTCAAAATAGTTGAATGCTAACTAGTTAATTTTGGTATAGCGACTCTATGTCCTTTCCATCTTCTTATGCCTTATTCAATGTTTTGCCCACATAATCTTTAATATGGCCACATGAGACTTTATTTTGTTTTATTAGTTCTTCAGTTTCAGACGTGTTCAGTGTGTTCTTCCTTTTGGGTTTTCTAACTCTAGGTCTTAGCATATTTCATTTTAACACTTTATTTTATCTCCTTGAGCTGATCTTTGGAATTTTTTTTTCCGGTCATTTCTCCTCCTTGCCTTGGCTACTCCATTTAGAAAATAATGATGACAACATATATGCAAATATGCTTGATACAATTAATGTGTGGATTGTTATAAGAGCTATAAGTGCTCCCCAAATAAATGGATCATTTAATTTAAAAATCAGTACTGTTGCATATATCAGAGCACTGAAGATTTATGTGTTGCTTTTCTAACCACATATTAGCAGTGTGAACCCACTAACCATTCCTCAGAGAAAGATAGGGCATGGTGGTTAGATTTTTATATCAACTTGCACCTGTGCGAAAGGGCTGGGGTCGAGTATAAACTATCAGTCAGGTCACATTCTCATGATGCCTCCATGGGGATGTGGCCTTTTTACAGAAGAGACACTCAGAAATTCTCCTTCCTCTGGGCCTTTGCCCTTTCTGCTTGATGGGACTCTGGTTCTGCCTCAAGGGGCAGCTCCATGTGGGCTGCTGACCCTGAAAGCCAACCTCAGAGCTGTCCATGGCCTGTCATGTTCCCACCAACCTCGATCCACACCATTCTGCACCCAATGGTCTATGCTCTCCCTGCTGTGTTAGTCCAGGTAGACTAGAGAAACAAACTCATAGACACACATATGGATATAAGGGTATGGTTTATATACAAAAGAAATAGGACATTAAGAAAACATCCCAACCCAGTCCAGCTCAAAGTCATAAGTCCAATATTAGCCCATGTGCCCGATAACATAAAGTCTATAAAGTCTCCTTCCGACTCAAGAATCACAGGCCAGTGGGTGCAGAGTTTGGGCACTGGCAGGGGTCTCCCCAGGACTCCTCACTTCCAGGGCTCAGGGTCAATCAACAGCATCCCGTGGTGGTAGAAGCAACTCAGCACTGGCAGATGTCTCCATGTGGCTTCTCCAGCTTCAGAGGTCTGGTTCCATCAGGGTAAGGCTGTGTGGCTTCTCCTCCGGCTCCTTCAGCTTCTTGGACACTGCCATCTTGTCTTGCCCATAATTTGTCATATCTGAGGCTAACTCCCAACAACTGGGGAGATAGCTTCTCATCTCCATCAGGGAAATATCGCGAGATTTCCCAGAAGTCTCAGGAGAAAGCCATGTCCACACGGAGGCCTCATTGGCTACTCAATGGCTATCTTCAGCTTAATAGGCTAGACTTCACCCCTACATCTCAATCATGAAATTAACATAAGCACATGTCCGCCACACCTGCTTCTTGAGTCACCTATCTGGGCCATTGGCCTATAGCTGCCCAAGTCTGAAGAGGACTATAATGGATATTGCACCCATAGACTTGAGTTGGACTGGGCTGAGATTTTTTTTAATATAAAATTATTTCTTGATATAAAATCCTTTGTTATATATATATATATATATATATATATATATATATATATATATATGAATGTCACTGGTTTTGAGTCTCTGGACAACTCATCCTGACACATGAGGTGTTCTGCTCCATAAAGGCTTACAGCCTCACAAACCCAGATGAGCAGTTCTCTAGAGTCCCAATGACATAAAATTGACTTGATGGTAGGGATTTTAGCTTGACTTGGTTGCATATATGTCTGCTTTCCCTTCGCAAAGGGTAAGTAATGCTCCAGTTTTGCTCAGGAAGAATTCTTTTATATTCCTGCCTGACTGGCATTTTAATATTTTGTAGTTTTTTTGAACATCCACAAGAAAAAAATATGAAGAAGAAAAAGAAAAAATAATGAGGTGCCAGGAACATCCCCCAAACAAATAGCAATGCTCTTTAAATATGGATAAAATACCATTTTCCTGTTCAAAACTCTAGATAGCTTCCCTCTTTGGGGAAAGATAAGCGAGCTGAAACATATATGCCCTGGCAACAAATCCATAAATTACAACAATTACCTGTTTCTTTTGGATATTGGATCTGCTAATTATCCACCAAAGTTTAGATTGGACAGCTGCTACCTGACTTCGTTTAGTATCCAATATGGAATGCTTTTGGCAGAGAATTGGTTTCTCTTTTCCCACTAGGAAAATGGAAAATAAATTGGAAGACTTTCCTAAGTATTAGTAACACATTAAAAACATAGCTTTAGGTGTTTGAATCTTGGATTAATGGTTCAGGTTTAATCGCTGGGCCAGTGGTGAGTGTTGCTGTAGCAGTCTTGGTGGAAAGGGGAGAAAAGATAGAACATTTCAGCGAGGACTAGAAATGCTAGCAGGTTAAAGGATAACTTGTGTGTTTAACAAAATCTGCATCTAATTTTGGCATGTATGTGAAGGAGACATCTGGAAGTTGGGTGTTGGTGTTGAAATTACCAGTAGCATCTGTTCATCCTTAGTTTTACCCCTTAAATCAGAGGAAAACCACATTTCATTGCAAATATCTGGGGTAAATGCATAGATGAAAATATGACAAGCTCTATTCAAAGCCCAAGTGCAGAAGAATCTATACTAATTTTCTACTGTTCTACATTCTTTTTGTATCTACTAGTGGATAGAATTGAAGCATGCTTTCATCTTCTATATAGTTTATGATTTATGGAAATATCAAGTATAAATACTAAATTGTCTTTTTTTTTAATCGAGTCATTAAAAACAAGTGGAGACTTGATTCAGCAAATTCTCGGTAGCCCATGCACAAGTTAGTCTGTCAATGTTTTTATTTAAACCTAAACATATTAAGCCTAATTCAAATGGGTAAACTACCTCTAGCAAAAGCAAATGGAGGCAACGCTCTCACCATCGTGTGCAAATGATGGCTTTAACTGCTTGTTACCTTTGGGAGTTCTCTTATCAATAATGGAAAATACTGATTCCCTTGAACAATACTTTTAACACAAAAAGGTAGCCTTGTCCATGGATGTCAAAAAAACTAATTGGTTTATTTCCTAAGAGTACATTTCTTACATTAAAACGGAAGCAGTTCCCTCACGACCCCCAGAGGGCAGTGATGCCTCTCCCCCCAAAAAAAGCTCAGATAACCCATGGTAAGAGACTTGCATGGAATCCTTACATAACTATCTCCTGTGAGTCTCCACCCCTCTAATGAAAAGTATTTATAGCACAGACATTGATTTGTTATCTTTTCTTCTTTGTTTCTAACACTTAATCATAAAAACACAATGTAGACTTTTTCATGTTTGTTTTTGTTATCCAGTATAATATCAATGGTCATCCTACATTCATGCATACATTGAAATGATACATTTGTGCATACATATGAATATACCATTTTATATTAAGGGGCTGACTAGAGAATCCATGTTGGAGTGCTTCAAATAAATATCACTTTTCCTTTTTGTTTGTTTGCTTACAGATTTACCTACTCTCTCCAAGTTTATCCACTTTAACAAATATATATACACACACATACATCTCTTTTGTATAATTCCACTTTTTATAATCACATAATATAAATATACATACACAGAGCATGGCACACTGTTTTGCCTTCCTACCATCACAGACAAACACACTATTCAATTTATTAGAAATTATGATATCCCAATGTAAAATGATTTCCAAAAAATTAGAAGCATGACTCTCATAGAAATTTAGAATGAGAATATACAAAAAGCTTCCTTTAATAATGTAGGAACCAGCTAGATGGTAAAGCTACTTTAAAGATAGAATTCAAGAAACAGACATTTATACAATCACTTAAGAAAGAAATGTGAAGATGAGTTGGCCAAGTTAGAGATGAAATCAGTTAATATTCTCAGGGCATTGAAACCACAACCTTTGAGATAGTCCATGCCTGTCAGAAATAATTTGATTCTAATAGACCAAGCTTTGCAAGTGGACAAATACCTTCACAGTGTCTGTTGTCTTATTAAGTAGTACATTGTAAGTAAAATCAAGTACATCTCTTGAACTGGGCCTATTATGTAATGTGACAGTGAAAGATATGTCGTCTTTTTGCATGCTTCCTGTTTGGAATAATTTTTACCCTCGGCTGGCATCAAAAGATCATGGCACTGTGCAAAGTTTGAGTGACACACTAAGAAAATGTAGGTGCTCTTTACAATAGCCACTTCACGTAGCTCCACCTCCTTAGTCCTGATGACACCTCCAGACCTATCTTATGGGCCACTTCATTATCTTAAGCAAAACTTCTGCCAGTTCCCTTAAAACCATGGACTCTTCTGTCATCTAGAGTGGACATGAAAAGTAATTGCTCTAAACCTTTTACATAGAAAGCCTTCATATAACTGATGAATTTATTATTACTTCAAATTTAATAGGTGTAATGGTTTTAAAAATTAGTGTTAATTAGCACTTCTCGGTGGCCAACATAAAAGAACAGGCCGATACAGGTTTATATTTCAAAATTACAGTAACCCACTTCATTTTTATAGTAAAGAATGAATGTTCAGATTTTTTTCATGTGTAGATGTAATGGTTTTGGCTTTTCTTTTCTTTGCCACATTAAAAGAATTAAATAAAATATTATTTCTCATGTCCAAGGAAGGGTTTAAAGATAAGACATTCCACACTTTTGAAGAAAGGTATTTTTAGGTCACTAATAACTTGGCCTTTGTGCTTAATGGGCTGTTAAAGAATCTATTGTAAAAAAGAGAAAGAGATGACAAATTAAAGTAAGAGAGTTAGGGAAGTGAAATACCTTAGATTGGAAGGGAATTAAGAGGCACAAGTCCTCTAGCACATCGCTGCAGTTCTGCTTCCCATCAGAGGAAGAGGCCAGCCTCCAGAGGGAAACTAGGATGACAGTCCTAAAAAAGTAAAACGCATGCACCATGATTGCCAACTTTGGAAAAACTTCTCCTACTCTGCAGATACTGGATCAGAGAATTTCCTAGTGTCAAGGAATCACAACATATTCAAACAATAAAAATGTAAGCAGTGCCCATGAAAAACTAGAAATCAAAGACTTTTCTGTTCTTTTCTAGGTACCACATAATCACTCTAATGTAACTAAGAGGAAGAAATGAAAAGTGGGGGAGGGGGCAGAAAAAGGAAAGGGAGAGACATGATAGAATGTGCTACCTACATGACAGGAGGAGACATACAATTCATCGTCAATAATGTGTTGAATTATTTGGTTTTTAAACACTTAAGTTTCTATACACTTCTATCTCATTTTATCCAATTGAAGATTCTGGATCTCAATACTTAGACTGTATAATCCAAAGCAATCAGAAAGAATCAACTTCAACATTTGGTACTTGGCTCCAAATTATATCTCCCTTTCTTTTTCTACAGTGAGGAATTAAATGAGTCTCATTACCTCTAGGTGTATTTTAATGGAGGTAAAAGAAGCATGATAGTTGAGTGGAATAGCACCAAATTACAAGTCAGAGGACCATGACCTCAATATTGTAATTGGGGCTGAGCCCTGGTGGCATAGTGGTTGTATGCAGGAGTGCGGCCCACTGGATTGGTGGTTCAAAATCCAGCAGCTCTCCAGGAACAAGGCTGGGCCTCCTACTCCCACCAGAGAGCAGTGATGTCCCTAGTATATTTATGTATATAAATATACATAATAATTGATGCATTGTATAAATTGGGGAAAATGACGAATTAACCATTCTTTTTAGCAAAATATCATTTCTCTAAGCACAAGACCTCAAACAATTTGGGGTTTTGGTTTTATTTTCTGATGCCACATACTATACCATTTTCTGTTAGATTATACAGTTTAATAGGTAAATGTGATTCACTACCCAGAATATTGAAAAATTTATGAGCTATCACACTTCTAAGTGGATTTTTAAGTGTATATGGTGAATTCACCTTATTTTTATAACCTTCTCATTTTTAATATTCATGCAAAAAAGAAATTTAGATGAACAGAAATGCATATCAGATTATTCTAATGAACTTATAGAGAATGAGATGCAAGTCTTTGTTCCTACCTATTAATGAGACCCAAAGACCTAGTAAAAACTATCAAATACTTATTAGGTGGAATTGATTTTTGGTAACATTAACATTTTTAGATTAAAGAGGAAAGAGAGCTGAGCCAAAGGCATACCACTATATTCAGATGAAAATATGATTTGTTAGAGATACTAGCAAGTCAAAGCAATATTGAAAAAAAACAATAAAGTAGGAGGTTCCTCATAGTCTTATCTCAAAGTCTATTCATTGGGCACAATAACCAAGACGGAGTGCTGATGATTCAATGGAAAACACATAGACAAATGGAACAGAATTGAAAATCTGAAGTCTATGAGCAACAAGGTGTCCAAGTCCATTGAATAAGGGAGAAAAAGTGTCCCTTTAAAAATAGTGCTGGCAGGCTGAGCCCCGGTGGCATAGTGGTTGTGCACGGGACTGCAGCCCACTGGGACGGAGGTTCAATTCCAGCAGTGGGGCTGGGCCTCCTACTCCCACCACCGGAGAGCAGTGATGCCCCCCCCCAAAAAAAATATAGGGCTGGCAAAACTAAATATTTTCAGAAAATGTAAACAAGATCCATATGTCACATTTTACCTAAATCACCCCCCCCAAAAAAAGAGAACAATTTCCAAATATATTAAAATCAGTATATTAACATTAAAACTGTAAAATTCCTGGGGTGAAAACTGAAATCATTTTTTATTCGAGAAACCGACTGTCAAATACACCTACAAATCCACGGACACTGAAAGACAAAATAGACAACTCAGACTTCCAAAATAATAAACACAATGTTCATTAACCACTACTTCTCTGTTAGTTTGTCATACGATAGAGGCTTGTGTACTGCTGTTGCACTGGAAGCGATGTCACTTGTATTTTCAAATACTAGTAGGGTCACCCAAAGTAAATAGGTTTCAGCAAATATTCCAGATTGAGAACAAACTAGGAAGAAGAACTGACTGTATACTTCAGAGGAATTAGTCACTGAAAACCATATCAATAGTATCAAAATATTGGCAGAATCTGAAAACATCATGAATAACAATGGTACTTCCTAAAGATGAGCTCCTCAGGTCAGAAGACATTCAAATTATGACTGAGAAAAACCTGCCTTTTCATAACAGAATTGACTATAATGATGTAATGGAGTTAAGCCTGTAGGTCAAAGCTTGTAGGACCTTCCAAGGCTGATAGAGCACAACTCAAAATAAGAATTAACACCTTTGGGGACTTCCAGGAAGATGGCTACTAAGCAACACATACCGGGGGACTCTGCAGGTATCAGCACAGGAGCGTTACTAAGAGGGATATTCCACACAGCCAGGTCACAGCAGGAGCATCATAATGATAAGTTGGTGTGGCAATCATGAACCCTGTGCCAATTTGATTAAGAGAGTAGGGGTGCAGGCTAGCCTGTCAATCTGGAGGTAGCCAATGAGACCTCTGTGTAGAGGTGGTTTTCTCTGAGAATTCTGGGAAATCTCACTATATTTCCCCCATAGAGGTGAGAGTCTATAAACTCAGTCCCTTGGGACACTTGACTGACAAGACAACATGGCAGCATGCTGATAGATCCTGAGTTCTGGAACCTGAAGCAACCAGAGGAGAAGCCACATGGGCTTACCCTGATGGAACCAGAACTCTGGGACTGGAGAAGTCATGTGGAGACTCTTGTCAGTGCTGAGATGGTTGGAAGGCCACAGGGAGACCACTGCCAGCTCTGAGATGCTTCTACCACAACTGTATAAACAAGATTCTGCACCCACTGGCCTGTGATTGTCCTGACATCATTGCGTGTGCTTTGTGAATCCAAAGAAGTCTTCATAGACAGGTATCAGATATATGGACTGCTATCAGACTTATGGACTTGGACTGGACTGAGCTGCGATGCTTTCTCAGTGTTTCATTCCTCTTCTATATAAACCTCTCCCTTATATACATATGCATGTTTATGAATTTGTTTCTCTAGTCTACCTGGACTCGCACAGTCGGCACAGATCTACTAAGTTTTGAGGAGGGGGCGGCTTTTGCTTACCACAGTGAATGTCAGCTGGGGTTTGATCTTAGTCTCAACACTGTCTCAGCCAGAGCCAAGATCATTTGGAGTCTGCACAGGGACTTTATCTCAACATAGCCACCACTTGCTGACACCTTGGGGCAGGTTTTAAACCCTTCCAGCCCCACAGGCAGGGATCATGGCTCAACTATATTGTAATTTTGTTTCTCTTCTATCTGTACCCCAACCCCACACCCAGTCTGAGTAGGCTTAGTCTGTTGAGGTTTTCCCCCCTTTTTCCCCTATTTTCTCTCACATGACACTGTGACCTCCAGACCCTTTCCCTTAGTCTAGAGCATTCATTCCTACCCTCCACGATGCTGGGAGAGCTCCACAATCTGCAGTGTAACCTGAAGCTAAAGAAAGCCCACCCAACCTCCACCAGGGGATATCCTGTTTAACTTTTTCTGGAGGAAATCCTGTCTACCTTTTTCTGGGAGATATTCTGCCACCCACTTGCCCTCTGCAGTGCTTAACATGGAGCTGGGGAAATCCAGCTCACATTTTTTGGGGGAAATTCTGTCTTCATGACTGTGGTTGTTCCTACCCATCCTCTGTGGTCCCACATAACTAAGGGAACTACCTCCTGCCTGCCATAGTGCTTCACACAGCCTAAGGCAACTCAGTCAACACTCGTCAACACTGGACACTGGTATAAGAAACTCCTCCAAACCTCTGCAGCAATCTACCTGACCAGGGCAATTCCATCTGCCACTCACAGTGCTCTATACCAAAGCAGGCAAACCACCCGCCCTTCTGTGGCACTGCCATTGTGCAGGCATGCCTGCATACCATCTATAGTATCACAAGCTGCTGTGGGAAACACCATCAGGGCTTCTTATGAGATCACCCAGTACAGCACCATTCTTATGGGTCCAAAACCACTTAACCAGTGTCCCCAAATTGAACTCCAAATAACAGAATACTGGGTGACTAGGAAAAGAGTAAAGCCACTGGAGTATAAAACAGTAGGCCGATTCCATAGAGCAATTAGATGCAGGCAGATTGAAGGATTCCTACAAGTCTCCCAGAGAGCCAGTGCTCTTTGACTCCCTGGAAATAATACCTGGCTCCTCTAAAACAATGCAACGCAAACAGCAATCAGTCCCAACAATCTAAACAAACAGAAGGAACAAAAGGCAACAGCAGAAGATGTCCTGAACCTAATGCTGTGCATAGAAGAAGCAGGCATTGATCTGCCACAGAAAGAAATTTCCGAATGCTGATTGGAGACATACAGGATATGAAGGAAACAATACAGGAAATGAATGAAATGATAGAGGAGATAAAAAACCGGACACCAACGGGAAATACAAGAGCTTAGGAACAAGATAACAAAAACCAGCAGCAGACTCACGGACTTCAATTGGGTGAGGCAGAGAACCACACCAGTGACCTAGAGGACAGCCAAGCAGACTTTAACGAATGAAAACAAAAATCTAATAAGATCATCAGAAAAGCTGAAGAAAACCTAAGAGTTATGTCTGATGCGATGGAGAGGTGCAACATCGAAATAAGTGGTTTACAGAGGAGGACACAACAAAGAAGTCATCAGCAAAAAGAATGAGAGAATTGTTGGAGAAGAACTTCCCTAGCTTAATGAATGGAAATAAGCAATCATTCAGGAGGCTGAAAGAACACTAGCTATACTGAATCCCATGAAGAAGTTGCCAAGGCACATAATAGTTAAACTATCCAACTTTGAGAAAAAGGAGAAAATTATGAGAGCGGCTAGGAAAAAGCAAGCAATTACATATAAAGATTCCCAGATAAGAATATCAGTAGGCACTATGAAGAAGAGGAGAGAATGGAATAACATATTCCAAAAAATTGAAGGAAAATAATGCAATATTCAGGGCAAATTATCTATCCAGATAGATGGAGACATGAAAGTCTCCCCAGACAAAGAAAAACTCAAAGAATATGTTAAAAGAAACCTAGCCCTGCAAAACATCCTTGCTGACACAGTATGGGCAGAAGAACAGCACTCATCTAGCACAACTAAGAGAATGCCACATAGAATAACTCCACCCAGAGGACAACAAAGAGAGATAAGCCCCCAAGATAGCATTGGCTTAATGGTGGAAAGAAGTCAAGAAGGAAATACACACACGCGCGCACACATACACACACCTGGGCACACAAACACACTGATAAGGAATGGAGGTAGGAAAACAGTGAATACAAAAGGTAGAAGATAGCATCAGAGTCCACAGATGGAGGTAATAATCCTGAGTATCAATGGACTGAACTCTGGCATTAAAAGACTGAGACTAGCAGACTGGCTTAGAAAACACAACCCATCAATTTGCTTCCTACAGGAGACACATCTCAAGACTAAAGATTTAAAAAGCTGAGAATCAAAGACTGGAGGAAAACATAGCAAGGAAACAGCAATTCAAAAAAAGCAGGGGTTGCAATCCTAATCGCAGATAAAAATTGACTTCAAATTGAAAACGATAAAAAGAGATAAGGAGGGAAACCAGGTAATGCTCAAAAGAAATGGTAAACAAAGAACCACTAAGCATTTTAAACATATATTCCCCAAACAGAAGACTGAATATGTGAACTAAACACTCCAAAAGATGAAAAAAAATCACCGCTGCAATATTTATAGTAGATGACTTCAATACACCACTCTCTGAGAAAGATAGATCACAAGGAAAGAAACTCAACAAGGCTAGAGATCTAAATACTACAATTGGACAATTTAACATAATAGATATTAAAGAGTTCTTCATTCAAATATCAAAAACAATCACATTTTTTCAAGTCCATGTGGCACATATTAAAAATAGACCACATGCTGGGGCATAAGGTGAATGTGGATAAATTTAAGCACATTGATTTCACTCTGACCACTGTGCCATAAGGATGGAAATCAATAAAAGGAAGACGAAGAAAACAAGAGCAAACAATTGGAAGATGAATAACTCTCTATTGCAAAAGGGGTTTGTATTGGCACAGATCAGATATCAAATTATGAAATTTCTAGAAACCAATGAGAATGAGAACACATGTACCAGAAGTTGTGGGACACAACAAAGGCAGTTATCAGAAGACATTCATAGCAATATGTGCACACATGAAAAAGGCAGAGAGACTTATGATTGATATGCTGACATTGAGTTTACAACAAATAGAGCAGAGTCAACACGACAATGCTATTAATAGCAAAAGAAAAGAAATAATAAAATCAGGGCTGAGATTAAGGAGAGGGAAAATAAGAAAACTATGGGAAAAAAACAATATTACTAAAAGTTCTTTAAAAGATTAAACAGAATTGACAGACTGCTGGCAAGCCTAACCAAAGAAAGTAAGGAAAAATTTCGATAATAAAGATGAGGGATGAAAGAGGGGACATGACAACATATGCTAATGAAATCAAAAGGATAATTACACTGTACTTTGAAGCACTGTACTCTGATGAATTCAAAACATGAAAAGGTTCTTGGAAAAACAGTCCCTTCCTAGACTCTTCCATCAAGAATCTCAACAAACCCATAGCAATAGAAGAAATAGACAAGATTATCAAGGGATTACCTACCAAAAAAAATCCCCTGGACCAGAAACCTTCACAGGAGATTTCTACCAAGCATTTTGGGAAGAACTGACACCAATCCTACACAAACTCTTCAAGAACATAGAAGAAGATGGCAAACTCCCAAAGTCTTCTATGAAGCTAGTATTACTCTGATAACAACACCAGGCAGGGGTCACACAAGAATTAAAGACTTCAGACCAATATCCCTAATGAACATCTATGAAAAACTCCTTAACAAAGCACTGGCCAATAAAATACAAAAGCATGTAAAATAAATAATTCACCATAACCAAGTGGGGTTCATACCAGGAATGTAGGGATGGTTCAACACACAAAAATCCATTAGTATCACTTGCCACAATGACATGAACCTACAATACTAGGTTCTACAATTGTAGGTACTACAATTGTAGTACTACAATACTACAATACTTGCCAACATCCAATGCCAATTTCTGTTTAAGGCACACAAGAAGATAGGAACAGAAGGGAAATTCCTCAAAACAATACAAGCTATATATAGGAAAAACCAACAGCCAATATGGTAGTCAATGGAGAAAAAATGAACACAATCCCACTGAAAAAGAGGCACAAACAAGGCTACCCCACCTCCCCACCCTTATTTCACATACTACTGGAAGTCTTAACTAATAGCATAAAGCAAAGAAAAGATATCAAAGGTGATCATCTGAGGAAGGAACAGGTGAAACCACCGTTATTCGCAGATAATATGATTTTATATGTGGAACATCTCAAAGGTTCCACAAAGGGGTATAGTGGACGCAATGGAAGAATACGGCAGAGTGATAGGATACAACATTAACAAAAAGAAGACTATCAGATTGCTACACACATCGGTTAAGACCACAGAAGAGGAGATTAAAAAGGTGGTATCAGGCTGAGCCCCGGTGGTGTAAGTGGTTGAGTATGGGACTGTGGCCTGCAGGTTTGGCCAGCAGCAGTTCTCAGGAGCAGCACTTGGTAGCATTCACGACCACCAGAGTCAGTGATGCCAAAAATAAACAAACCAAAATGTGGTACCTTTCACAATAGCCAAGCACAAATGTAATATCTAGGCATATATCTCACTAAAAGAACAAAAGCTTTATGAGGAAAACTAAAGAATATTATTACAAGGAACTAAGAGTGACCTCAATAAATGGAAGTATATCCCATGCTCATGAGTTGAAAGACTTAGTATAGTAATGATGTCAGTTCTGCCCCAGGCACTATATGTTTAATGTAACCTTGATACAATTGCTTTCATCATTCTTCAACGAAATGGAAAAAATGACCACCAACTTCATGTGGAAAGGGAAGAAGCTCAGAATTAGCAGAGAAATCCTCAAGAAGAACAGCATGGGAGGATTTGTTTTACCTGACTATAGCACATATTATACAGTCACAGTGGTCAAAACATCAAGGTACTGGCATAATGATAGATACTCAGACCAATGGAAAAGATCTGAAAACACAAAAATAAAAGGATCATTAGACAACTGATCTTTGATAAGGACCCCAAAAATACCAAATGGGAAGCAGAGGCCCTCTTCAACAATAGTGCTGGAAAAAATGGTTATCCACCTGCAGAAAAATGAAGCAAGACCCTTATCTCACTATATACACAAGAATAAATTCAAGGTGGATTATAGACCTCAAGATAAAATCCCAAACTAGGAGGGCTATCATTGAAGGAATTAGGAACAATCTTAGAACTTTGGTGCAGGGAATAGACTGGCTATCAGAAATAGGGAAGGACACAAATACAGATGAGTCACAAATTGACAAGTAGGACATACTGAAGGTAAAACACCATTATGTATAGAAAAAATTCACCAAGAGAGAGAGCCCATGGACTGGGAAAACATCTTTAGCAATGACACACCAAGCAAAGGCATTATTACTAAAGTATGCAACACTCTGCTAGCTTCCAAAAAGAAAAAAAAAGAACGATTGTCAACTGAGGAAGTAGGCAAAGGACCTGAATGGAAGGTTCACACAAGCAGAAATATGAATGGCTAATAAACATATTGAAAAATGTTCCCAATCATTAGCCATAAGAGGAATGCAAATTAAAAAACAATGAGATACCACCCAACACCCTCAAAGATATTCCAAATCAAAAAACCAAAAAGCAACAGTGTTTGAGGGGCTTGGGTGAGATATATACTCTGGTACACTGATGGTGGACCTGTAGGTATGTACAACCACTGTGGAAATTAATTTGGTGACATTTAAAACAGATGGAAATTGAGCTACCATATGACCCAGCAATTTCCCTACTGGGCATATACGCAGATGAGGCAAGAAACAAACTACGGTCAGACATCTTTGATCTGGTGTTCATCGAGGTACAGTTCACAATTGCAAGGAATTGGAAACCACCGAAATTTCCATCAACAGACAAATGAATTAATAACTGTGGTATATACATACAATGGAGTACTATGCATCCGTAAAAGTAGTGATGAATACATGAAGCACATCACTGCATGGGAAGAACAGGAGGAAATTATACTAAGCAAAGTAAGCCAAGCACAAAAGGATATCATTCCATGATGCTCACCTTCCTGACACAATCACTGAAGACAAAGCAGGTGTATAAGCAAATGTGATGAAAAAACTGATGGTGCTCAGCTATCAAAAGATATAGCACCTGGGGTCTTAAAGACTTGAAGATAAACAAGTGGCCATCTAACTGAGAAGCAACAAAGTCCAAATGGGGAAGCATACTAGCCTGTGCTATAATGACGTGCTGATGGGATTAGGTATCAGGCATTAAAAAACCAAAAATCATACCATTATGAATGAGGGGGAGTGCAGAGCAGAAACCCAAAGCTCATCTATAGGTAGCTGGATCTCTCCTTACAAAAGGGTTGTGGAGAGGAAACAAGCCAGTCAGGGCATTACTAGCACCAATGAAACATATGACTTTCCTCTGGTTGTTTAATGCTTCTCCCCACCCCCACCCCCAACTATTATGACCCCAATTCTAACTTACAATCTGGCTAGACCAAAACATGTACCAATAAAGAGAGGGAATCCAGGACAAATAAATGCTTCAGCACTAATAATGAGAGTAGGATACCAGGAAGGAAAGGAGAAAGTGGACTAGATGTACATATAACTCCCTCCCTGGGGGATGGACAACAGAAAAGTGAGTAAAGGGAGACTTTGCTCAATGTAAGATGTGAAAAAAATGATAAATTATCAAGGGTTTGTTAGAGATTGGGAATAGGAAGGAGGGAGAATGAGGAGCTGATACCAGGGTCTCAAGTAGAAAGAAATTGTTTTGAGAATGAAAATTGTACAAATGTATAAATGTGCTTGACACATGGATGGATGGATGGATGGATGGATGGATGGATGGATGGATGGATGGATGGATGGGTGGTTCTAAGAGTTGTACAAGCCCCCAATAAATTGATTTAGAAAAAAAAGAACAAACATCTTCAAACATCAATTAATAATTGAAACAGAGTGTAGAATATATGGACCTAGAAAATTTGGAAGCCATTAAAAATAAAATGGGCTGAATAACGATCAGAATACTAAGTTAAAATTGACCTGGCCATTTTGAATCAGAAAATTATATGGTTTACTGTACTGGGAAGGACAAATTAAAGAGGAATGGAAATGATTCATCATCAAGAAGTACATTTCAAGATCACTCTTGTAGTACAATGCTGTCTATGATAGCATCCATCTATCCAGGAGGAAATCGAATCCATATAACTATCATTCAGATTTGTGCACCAACCAGTAAAGCAAGTGATGAAAAATTTAAAGAATTCTGACAACATCTTCAGTCTGAAATTGATCAAACACACAATTAAGATGTATTGGAAATTATTGGTGATTGGAATGCAAAAGCTGTAAACACAGAGGAAGGAAAAGTAGTTGGAAAATAAGGTTTTGATGATATAGATGAATCTGGAGATCATATGATAGACTTTTTCAAGACAAATTCTTCTTGCAAATACCTTTTTATATAACACAAAAATTGAGTTCAAATGTGTTGTTTTCTACATGTAATCAAATTGACCATATATATGTGATAAGACAATGGGGAATCTCAGTATAAATAGGTAAATCGAGGCCTGACTGTGAAAGCTCAGGTTGAAACTGAAGAAAATTAATACTAGTCTACCAGAACCAAATATGACTTGGAGTATATCTCATCTGAATTTCAAGAACATCGCTAGAAGAGATTGGAGACATTGAACCCTAATGACAAAAGATCTAATGAGCTGTGAGATGATGTGAAGAACATCATATATGAAGAAAGTGATAGGTCTTTCGAAGGACAGGAAAGAAAGAATAGATCAAAATGAATATAAGAAGAAACTCCAGAATTTGCTCTTAATCACAAAGTAGCTAAGACAAAAGGGATGAATGATGAAGTAGAAGTACAGAATGAAAAGCTTCAAAGGGCAGTAGAGAAGACAAAATAAAATATAATGACAAAATGTGCAAAGCTCCAGAGGAAGAGCACACTCAAAATAACTGGAACTGAAAGAACTAAAGAAAAATTTCAGGCCTCGAGTTGCAAAATTGGAAGATTCTATGTGCAAAACATTGAACCATGCAGGAAACATCCAAAGAAGATGAAAAGAATACACAAAGTCACTATGATGAAAAAGAACTAGTTGACATTCAACCATTTCAAAACATAGCATATGAAGGAAGAAGTTCAAGCTGCATTGAAAACATTAGCCAAAATAAGATTGTAGAAATTGAGGGAATACAAATTGAAATGTTCCAACAAGATGATGAGGCATGGGAAGAAGTCATTCAACCTATGCCAAGAAACTTGGAAGACAACTACTTGGTCACCTGACTAGAAACAATTTGCATTTGCATTAATTACAAAGAAAGATAACCTAAATAAGGTTTGCTATGAGTCAGAACCAACTCAGTGGTGCCTAGCAACAATAATGCTTATCAAAAGTCTTTATCCAAAAAATAAAAGATAGCCTACAGAGCTGGAAAAAATCTTTGCGCACAACACAGAAGAGTTCTAATCTCTAAAATACATGGAACATTTGAACAACTCACCACCTCAGAGACAAATGACCCAGATACTTCTTCAAAGAGGACATTCAAGAAGCTGAGAAGCACCTGAAAAGATCCACAATTATTAGCTAGTGGAGAGAGGTAATGAGATAACAGCTCAACTCTGTAAAAAAAAAAAAAGTTATTGAACAGAGAGCAATGAGTGCCGATGAGGTTGCGGGAGATAGGAGTTTGGCAATACAAATGGGAAATGGCATAACATTTTCTCAAATAGCTAGAAATGATAAACCTTATGAATAACTTATGATCAAGCAATCCCACTTTATGTATGAGAGTAAATAAAAATATTGTTACAAAATTAAAGAACTTTTATTAAACCTAAATATCAAATGGAAAGATATTGTTTCTTGAAATATCCTTCATCCATCTAGTTCTCTAGACTTCGAAGACAGGGTACTTCTGAAGACAGTGGTTCCATCTCTGTAAGTCTTCATTGAAGAATTCCACACTCTTCAATTTACCCATTAACTTGGTGGTTTGGGAATTCTCAAGGAACTCAAATAGTGTTCATTTTAAGTATTCTTTAAATTGGGGGTACCTGGAGAAGTCTGAATGGATAAGATCAGGGATGTTTGTTGAATGGACAAGGTTTTCCAAGGAAAATCTTTTCCCTCCAATGTTTTAATATGTATTTTAACATCATTTTATCAGGGGCTCTTACACCTCTTATAACAATCCACACATCAATTATATCAAGAACATTTGTACGCATGTTGCTATCATTATTTTCTAAACATTTACATTCTATTTGAGCCCTTGGTATCAGCTCCTCTTTTTACCCTACCTCACCCCCTCACCCTCATGACCCCTTGATAAATTAAAAATTATTATTATTTTCATATCTTGTAGGGCAACCCTTGTTCCCTCAGATGGTCATAATGGAAAGGAAAAATCGTCCTGAGCACCACTTTCTTGGCATTTGTGTCACCGATGTAGTTTTCGATTTTATTCAAACTTCTTCAAACTCCCCACCCCCAAGGATTTCCCTGTGCCTTTCAAGATAATCTACAAAGAATACCTTCTTTTAACATCCCCTCAAACAATCACCATAACCTTCCAAATTGGCCTCCTTGTCTTAAATGTAAATAACACAAGATATACCGCAGGAGTCAGTTTTGCTTGAAGCTTGCTCTCTGTATTGTATCGATAAATTCACGATGTGTCCTTGGCTAGGATTCATTCTAAAAACTGTCCTCATAAAGACTAATAATAACATAATTTTGGTCATGGATAAAGACATCCATTGGGTAAAAAGCTGCTGAGGCCAAGGCGATCACTTAAACTTGACAGTGTCAACACACATGAGACCTCAACTTTATTAATGCTCTCATTAATCACAATTCTATATTTCGCTTACCAGGTTCTAGACATCAGTCATGGTTTCTTCATTCATCAAGAATGAACACCTTCCAAACCACTCTTGGCTCACTTTTGAGTTCTACCCAACCTCCCTAAACATAGTTGATCCCTCTAAAAGCTGTCTTTTTATTAATGTGGGGAAGCATTTCTACAAATTTTCTGCAAAACTTCAATAATTGGGCAAGCTATCCACTAAAATTTGTTAAAATCTTCATATAAATCCTGGCTTAAAAACTGTTTTTCTTCCCTCAGTGCCACCAAACGTATGCTGTATTGAAGACATTCTGACAAGACTAAGATAAGTGCATTAATAAAAGAATTTCCATGGATCCATGAATCATAGACTATACTTAAATATATTTCATTGAGAATAAGCTAGGGATTCATGAGCTAGAACCCAAGTAATCATATTTTTTACACACCCTAGAAATCTAATGACAGTTGATAAGAACATACATGTATGTCTCCCATGGTAAGGTGGCCAATAGAATATGGACAACTGCCCATCTCTACAACCACTGGGAGAAAAACAGCAAGAAGAAAGAGCAGGATGGTCTCAGTTCTTCCAGAAAGGGTTGAATCAAAATCCCTTCCTCCTAAAGATTATGGTGCTGAGCCAGGGGAAAGAGGAAGATAACTGGCTCCCAACATTTCAAATCTCCCAACATTTTACCTCCACCCCACAAGACCCAATCATCCATACCCCTGGGCCTCCTTGGGGCTCCCTGTGGTCTAAGCTAACAGGTGGGAGAGCAGACCTCAGTGGTGCCAGCAACCAGACCTTTCTACTTGCCCACACAGCATGACCAAGTGGGCTAAAGGGTGAACTGCCATGGCACCAGCACCCAGCCCTCTGCTCCCACTAACCAGAGACCAGAACCTGGAGCAGCCCCCACACTCCCAGCAGAGTCTCCAGTGCACTTCTGCCCCAAAGGGCTCATGGGGCCAACCCACGACCACCTAAGCTCACACCTAGCATAAAGTGTTCCTCTCTGACAGATGGACTATTGCTACAAAACTCAAGTACCAAGTAAAGAATCCAGCCGTTTTTTTTTTCTTTTCAGTTGCACCCCTCCACCACCCTTCTTGTTTCTTCTCATTAAATGCCTTCTCTGTGTTTTCTCCTTTCCAAATGCTTCCCCCCAACCCCCGCTTTACTTTACTTTTCTTTCAAAATACTCTTTTTCTTTGTCTATTTTACTTCCTTTACTTATTTTTCACTTTTCTTCTCTTTCTATCTTCTGGTTCCTTTCCTTTTTTGGTTTCTATTATTCTTTTTTAGACCACCTTACATAATCAACCAATCACACAACTCAGCAGCCCCCTAAACACGAACAGCTGCACCACTGTGCCACATCCATAATATCAAGAACATTTATACATGCTGCCATCATCATTTTCGAAACATTTTCTTTCCACTTAATCCTTTTGTATCAGCTCTTCTCCCCCTGCCCCAACCTGGTGAACCCTTGATAAATTATAAATTATTATTGTTTTCATATCTTACACTGTCTGCTGTCTCCTTTCACCCACATTTCTGCTGTTGGGATTATTTAATGTGGATCCTTGCGATCGGTTCCCCTTTACTGCCCATTCTCCCACCACCGTGCTACATGCATGATATTGCTACTCCCATTACTGTTCCTTGGCAAGGGCATGGGGGTGCGGGTAGGTAATCTGTCCTGGATTCCATGTGTACAGAGGTCTTAGAATTTTAAACCTGAGGGAGAATTAATTTAACATTGATTGCTTTCTTAGCTTATACAGATGAACTTTTGCCCTGTTTTTTAAATAGACTGCCATGCCACACAGCTTCAATGATGCTGATACAAACATGATGAAAATAATTCCCCCCAAAAGAAAGAAAAGAACATGCTTGAGCCAATACTATTGTAATTGTAATTAATCAAGTCTAGTATTTCAGCAGGTGTCCTAAACCATAGTGTTGGTTTTAAGCAATAAAATCTTACCAATCACTATACTACACTATTATTAAATCCACATTGAGACTACTGTTTTCCTGCAAGCATTATTGAGTTTGAAATTTTTTTAAAGAATAGAAAATTATACAGGCCTCACCGCTGTATATAACTTTCCATAGTGTATATTTGACAAGCTGAAATATTTAGACTAAGCTAGGAGTTGAGTAAAAATGTAACTAACTGCTTTCTTATTTTTTCTCCCTAAAACTATTTAAATTATCTGAAAGTTATTCTTAAATATTTGAATTCTTTCCCACTGAAGATGGACATAATTTAACTAAAAAATATGTATCCTTCCTTTTAAGAAATACAGATGGAAAATGATGAAAAATTCTCATCTAAGACAGCTATAACTCATAATCCTAGCTCATTCCCTTTATCCTGCATTATTACCAGAATAATTGAATCTAATTTCAAAGGTTCAATTTAGAAAGTTATTTCTCATTTATAAGAACAAATTAAAGCAGCATTAAACTACTTTAATAAACTATGCAAAATTAAATTTGGGGTACATAACTGGTAACATCTGAAAATATTTTTATTCCACACTCAGTTTTACAATTGAAATGTATCTGAAAATTGTATTTACTAATATTGATGGTGGGTCCAGTTAAGCATTCAGACTGCTCAAATATAATAAACTAGAGCCAGCTATCATCTGGCTATGAAACTTCTATCATGTGTTGTCATTTTACATTCATATTGAAAACAAAAATAAAAACTAATTGGTTTCTCATTGTGAGAATTAGATTTTGGGTCAATTTGAGTAGGCAGAATTCTGATTAGTTAAGCAGTTCAGGTCTCCCCATAATGTGGCATAATAAAGTAATCAGCTGTATGTTGGGTTCTACTGTGGAAAAGTCAACCAGTACTAGGAATATTAGGGTAGAAAATAATTCAGGTCATAGGTCTCAGGATGTTTTCTCCGGGATATGGCCTGCTTCATTATGTAAGTAGGGAGATTTGCTTCTTGCTGTTTTGGATGCTACACCTGGCTCATCAAGTTCTTTGTACTTGACCCAATGGCGTGCCATATTGCCTCCCAACCCTGGAAGTCATCAGAAGCCACTATCCGACCTGCTGAGATTAGATTCATTTGCTCCTGCATCTGTCAGTCATGATCTTCCTGATTCATAGACCTGCATCCTAGTTAATCTTTCTGCTTCCTGTTCATCAGCCCTAACAGCTGTACAAATCAGAAAAATCTATTGTGTAACATCTGATTAACAAACTTGAATCAAACTGGATTTACTTAAGTCTACAATTATGTGAGCCACTTTCTGGATATAGATATCTTCTTTTCTTCCTATATATCTAAAATAAAATAAAATAAATGTTTTCCTTCTCTAGATAACTCCACCTAACACACTCTATACTCTCAAATATTATAAATACACCAATTTTTCATGTATTAGCTATCTCATCTGACATTTTACATATACCAAAATAGCTTAAAAACCAACTATCTGATTACTTTGTTCATTAATAATGTACATCTAGAAATATCAAATGTTGCGATTTCAGGCAAGAGTAGCACTGGATGTTATGGTTAAGAGTATGTTTCATCTTGGTTGGACCCTGGTTCTCAGTGGTTTGGTAGATTTATAACAGTGCAATTTGACAATTATATAATGGTATCACTTGATAGTTATATAATGATGT
>PVJH01013460.1:0-60333 GCA_004026705.1 Nesogale talazaci | reverse complement strand
AGCTTTATGGGGCTTGGTGTAAGCTTTGGGGAATGCATTTTTATGAGTTCCAAAGGTATTTCTTTCACATGCCCTTTAAAAACTGTCGGGACCATAAATAAGACCTGACATGGAGCTCTTGCGACAGGCCCGCCACTCTGCTAGGCACGTCCACGTGGATCGTTTCGTCGAAGCCTCCTACGTCTGCAAGGTAAGCCTCACTCGCTCGCCAGGCCCCCGGGTGTGAGAAGGGCCTGGCTGCCCTCCTGCCCGCACTGGTGAAAGTGGCAGCCGCTGGGATCCTCAAGTTCTGTCTGAGCATTCAAGCCTGCTCTGCCTCTGATGGCAAATTGCACCCCAGCTCTGCTTTCTGGATTCCACTTCTGCAGCCCTTCACCTCTGAGCTGTGCTCTCCAAACTCCTGGAGGAGAGGGACTGGAGACCCTATCATTTCCCCTCCTAGGAAAACTTTATTTTAAAAAGTAAGGAATTGAAAGACTAGACACAAGTCTAAGGGCACTACTACCAAGGGTATCCATACTACCAAACAAGGGAAAACAGCCACAGCACAGAAGATAAAACAGAGCACTGGGACCTTCTAAAAAGATGACATTAACGTTCATCAAAAGATGCCTCAAAAGAGGAATTAGAGGACCTGAAGACAGGGAACAAGTATTCGGCAATGATGTGTTATTGGGTAAAAGGCTAATTTTTAAAACCTACAGAAAACGTTAACACCCTAATAAGAAAAATATGAATAACCCAATAAAAATGGGCACAAGGCTTGAAGAGACAATTTACTAAAGATGATGCCCAGGTGACCAAAAACCATATGAAGAAATGATTAAATTCATTAGCTTTAAGAGAAATGCAAATTAAATGCCACATCACACTGAGACTCTTGGGGGAAAAAACCATACATGCTGGAGAGGCTGTGGAGAGACTGGAACGCTCATGCATTGGTGGTGGGCTTGTAGAACTATACAGCCACTACAGAAGACAGTGTGGTACTGCCTTAAACAAACACAAATACAAACACCTTATGATCCTGTAATCTCTCTATTTGGTAAATACCCTGAAGGAATAGAGAACAAAACACAGATATAGGCACAGCCACGTTGATCACAGCAATTTCTATAATAGCAAAAAGATGGACGAAACCCCATCTTTGGAGGAATAGACGAACACACTCTAGCCCATACACAAAAGAATATTTTGGGGGGGGCATCACTGCTCTCTGGTGGGAGTGGGAGGCCCAGCTTTGCTCCTGGAGAGCTGCTGCTGGATTTGAACCGCCAACCCAGTAGGCTGCCGTCCTGCACTCAACCACCATGCCAACGGGGTTCAGCCCCTTACACACAAAGAATATTATGCATCTTGAAAAACAATGATGAGTCTGTGAGAGGCCTCGTGACATTGACAAAGGAGGACTGTAAGCTCAGCAAAGTCAGTCAATCTCATAAAGATAAATATTTCATGGCATCATTATTACAATGAAAAAAATGGCTTTCACACCAAAGGAGAAATCTTTAAAGACTATGACAGGCTGGCACCGGGGAGGAAAGGCAGAGAGGAGAGAGGTTGGTGAGGAGGGAGGCTGGGTGAGAAAAGAAAAAAAGATCACCTACACTGAGGGTCACGGGGATATTATCATTAGTTTGATGCCATGTGCTGTGCTGTCCAACACCATGTAGGGTTTGAGGGGGGGGGTATCTGTTACATTTCACAAATAAAAGGGAAAAATAATAAAAATTGCTACTTTATTTTCAAAGAGAGAGACACTCTCTTTACCTAGCCGATCTACACACTAGTCAGAGCAGCGATCAGAGGAAGAAAAGCAAAATGAAACATGGTTTCAGTTGCTTTGTGGCACACGAGTTCATTTCAAACAAACAGGAATTTAAAAACGTAATGTGGCGGTGGATTGACCTGTATCTGCCGAAGATCTCTATTGAGACAGTACCTGCTGTCTCTGTGAGCGTGACCTTGTTTGGCATCAGGTGTCTGCTTCCTTTCAGTCATGTCATTTGGGACCCATGAGAGTGGGATGTAAAGAGCAGGAGAGGTCCAGGGAGATGGACAGAGAGAAGACTGACACCAGGCGCCCAGGCAGCAGACGCATCTCGATCTGTCCAGCAATGCCAAGGATTGCTGGCAGTGACTAGGAGCTCAGAGATAAGGAGAGATGTTTCTCTAAAGTCTGTGTCCCCCTTTGGGTCCCCAGCCTCTAAATGTGGGAGACAATAATCGCCTGATCTTTAATACCAACACCTTTAATACCAATACCTTTGCGGTCTTTGTGTTATAACAGCCCCGATGGTTCTTATGGTGTGTCATCTTGGCCAAGCTTAGATTCTTGGAGGTTTAGCAGATAAGGGGCTGGTTGTTCTTCCAGAATGTGATTGTTTTGAATGATGTGCTCAGCCAATCGGCTGACAGTGGGGTTTCCTTGGCAGGATGGCCTGCTTCCAGGATATCAACGGTTGTCCTGACAGAGTTCTTTCTCTCGAGTCTGTATTCTTTTCCTCACCTGACCTCTGGTTTGTGGACTGTGAGCCTACAGGAGTCTCTGGCTGGCAGGCTGCCTGGGGGGGTTTCAGATTCACCCCCCTAGGTCCCCAGCCGAGGTCTCCAGTCTGCCACCTCACCTGTGGATTTTGGACTGGGCCGTACCCACAGCGTGCACACCATATCTTCGACGTAAATCTGTCTGTCTGTGGACGTGTGAGTATCCACACCTGCTGTGGGGCTGAGGGCAGCCTGCTGTCGCTGTCCACCGTCATGGAGTCGCTCCGACTCACAGCGGCACAAAACGCAGCTCGGGCCTGCTCCCTCTGCACAGTCGCTCCGTGCCTGAGCCCAGACATGCAGCCACTGCGCCGCTCCATTAGGCTGAGTCTTCCTCTTTTTCACCACCCTTCCACTTCACCCCACCTGATGTCCTTCTCCAGGGACTGGTTTCTCCTGCACGTCCGAAGTGCTGTAAGATGATGTCTTGCTGTCCTGGCCTCTCAGGAACACTCTGGCCTTACTTCTTCCAACACAGATGAGTTTGTCCTTTACATGGGCCATGGTTCTCCAGCACCACAATTCAAAGGCACCGATTCTTCCATGGTCTTCCTCAGTCAACGTCCAACTTCCACACACATATAAAGCAACCATGGAGAACTCCATAGCTTGGGTCAGGCCCGCCTTACAGCAAGCCTAGAAGATAGGGTTGAACTGCCCCTGTGAGTGTCCAGAAGGGTCACTCTTTATGGGGGTAGAGACCCTCACCTTTCTCCCAGAGGGTGCCTGGTGGTTTGGAACTGCTGACCTTGTGGTGGGCAGCGCAATGTCTACCCACTAGACCACCATGGCCCCTGTGCGTGTGTGTTCACATCTGTATAGTCACTGGCTGGACTTCTCTGAGAACCCAACTAAAACACAGCCTTACGAGACAAAGATGCTTGGTATTCTGCAGCTCTGATTTCCGGGGCGGGTGACCTATCCCTTCCTTTCATAGGACTCTCCAAAGTTTCCCTCAACGGTTTCCCCTGGGCCTCAGATCAGAGATTTCCCCATTCATTGTTTGTATAAGTATTTATGCTCCCAAGCTTGAGGTCCTAGTCGAAGGTGGGGTGATTATTCCACACTCCTCCCAGCACCAACTCTGCCCAATTGTGGAGTGTTTCTCTGTCTCTGGGTACCACCTGCATGTTCCACTGACCCCTGTGTCCCTGCCCAATTGGTCATGTAATGTTTTTATCTAAAGCTATTCATACTTGATACTTCAACACGTTTACTTTAAAAGCCCTTTGATCAGTTATCAGGCTTCAAGAACTAGGAATCATAACATTGTATGCTCACCTTCCTGATATGATCAGGTTGAGCACAAGCAAATGTGGTGAAGAAAGCTGATGGTGCCCGGCTATCAAAAAATATTGCATCTGGGGGTCTTAAAGGTTTGAGTAAACAAGCGGCCATCCAGCTCAGAAGCAACAAAGCCCACATAGAAGAAGCACACCAGACTGTGTGACCACGAGGTGTCAAAGGGACACGGTATCAGGCATCAAAAAATTAAAATTACATCATTATAAATGAGGGAGATGCAGATTGAGGACCTAAAGCCCACCAATAGGTGAGCAACATCCCTTTACAGAGGGACTTCGGTGTGGAGGTAGGGGTGGAGATGAGTCAGTTAAGGTACAGTGTAGTAACAATGAAATATGCAACTTTCCTCTGGTTCTTGAATGTTTCCTTCCACCCACTATCATGATCCCAATTCTCCCTGACAAATCAAGCTAGACCCGGGGATGTACACTGGAGTTGGAAATATGGGGAATTTAGGATAGATGGTTCCTTCAGGACCAGTGGTGGGAGTAGTGATGCTGGAAGGGTGAAGGGATGGTGGATTGGAAAGGGGGAACCAATTTCAGGGATCTACATATAACCTCCTCTCTGGGGCACGGACAAGAGGGAAGTGAGTGAAGGGACACATTGGACAGTGTACGATATGAAAAAGTAATAACAATTTGTAAATTATTAAGGGTTCATGGGGGAGAGGTTGTGAGGCAGGAGGGGAAATATGGGGAGTTGGTACTGGGGCACCGGGTGGAGGGAGGATGTTTTGAGAGTGATGATGACAACAAGTGTGCAAATGTAGTCTACATACAATTGATGTATGTATGGATCGTGATGGGAGTTATATAAGTCCCCAATGAAATTATTTACTTAAAAAAAAAAGGAGGGGTAAAGACATTATACCAAGGCTCAAGTAGAAACTTTTGGAAATGAACATGTGTACAAATATGCTTGATACAAATGATGTATTGACTGCTATAAGAGCTGTAAGAGCCCCCAATAAAATCCCTGGAAAAAAGACCCCTTTGGCAGCAGCTCTCCAGGAGCAAGGCTGGGCTTCCTACTCCCACCAGGGCAGTGATGCCACAAACAAACCAAGAAAGACAAAACAAAACAAAAAGACCCTTTTGTAGCCATGCCATTCATGGAAAACTAGAACCGTACCATACATAGAAAGTAACCACAAAAATATAACAAGAATTAGAATGAAAGTTAATTAATTGTCTGTGAGCCTGAGGCCTGGACTCTCTTAGTTAGAAAGAGATCTGCCTGGATGGGTGGAGGGGAGGGGGTTAGAGAGAGGGAGCCAACTACAAGGGTCTACACATCACCTCCTGTCTGGAGGACAGACACCCAAGGAGTGGGCGAGGGGAGACGTCGGGCAGTGTAGGTTATGACAAAACGATAATAATTTATAAAGTATTGAGGCCTGGTGGGGAGGGGGGAGCAAGGACGGAGGGGAAAAGATGAGAAGCTGATGTCAAGGCTCAAGGGGAAAAGTGGATGTTTGGAGAATGATGACGGCAGCAGGCATGTGAAGATGCATGGCACAATATATGTATTTATGTTTTGTGAAAACCAATGTATGAGCCCCCAATAGAATGATTTAAAAAGAAGAGCTATGCACACCTGGTATTTTCAGAGCCATAATGTTTCTGTGTGATGTAATGGTAGATAGATGACATCATCCATTTCTCAGACCCATAGGACTGAAAAGCACACGTGAGCCCTCACGTGAATCCTGGACTTCAGCCAGGAATAAGGCGCACAGATCAGTCTGTCCTATGGGAACCCGTTTATAGACCCAGAGGCAGCTATTTGAATAGAACAGAGGGTACTTCGTGGTTTGCAATCAGGCAGGGTGAGTATCTTTTCCCTATGGGTAATCGATCTGAATATTGAGCTAATAATCTGGTAAACTGAGTCCTATGAAGAGAGCAGGGTATGGGGGCGGGGTGGCTCCCTAACCTCCCACAAGATGCGGATGCCCCAAGGCTGCCTGCGGGAAGGGAAGAGGCCTTGAAGCATCCGCCGATGAAGCTCACGGACCTCAGTGTGGGCCACGCTATGATAGAAAGACAACAAACGTCAGGGCTGAGCCTCGGTGGCGTAAGTGGTTGAGTGTGGGACTGTGGCCCGCGGGCTTGGCGGCTCTCAGGAGCAGCGCTGGGTAGCGCCCACGACCACCAGAGGCAGTGATGCCCAAAAAAACAAACAAAAAGAAAGACAACAAACATCCTCACAAGAAGACAGAGAAGCAACCTGCTGTTCAGTGGAGGACACGCTACAGGTGTCAAGGAGTTCTGCTGCTGGCTCCGCCATCAAAGCCCGCAGAAGCAGCAGGTGAGAAATCAAAGGTCATCTTGCATTGGGCAAATCTGCCGCAAAAGGCCTCGTTAGAGCATCAGACAGCAAAGACGTGCCTTGGACGACGGAGGTGTGTCTGACTCGGGCCTCGGCACCTACAATCTCGTCATATACACGCAAAGGCTGGAGAAAGAAGATGAGAAAAAGAATGGAGGCATTTGAGGGATCATATCGGGGAGAGTATTGACAATATCATGAGCATCTCAGAGAACGAACGAGTCTGTCTCGGAAGGGGTCGGCAGAATGCTCCTGAAGCTGAGCCTGGTGGGAACCCCATCACTTGTCCTTTGGGCCTGTCACCAGGAGCATCCAGCCCCTGGAGAAAGACATCATCTCAGAGGAGGGTCTCAGAAGGGGAAACCCCTCCCCGAGATGGATAGACCCCATGGCTGGAAGCCCGTGGTTCTGATGTGAGAACTGTGAAGATGGTGCTTGGTTCTGCGATGCGGGGGGGTCTGGCATCCAACAACGTCGGCTGGTCTATCCGTCATATCAGAGGTACCAGAACAATGCCAGCTGCTAATAACAGAGCAGCAGTGTGTAGGCAGAGGATTTGTGTGTGTGTGTGTGTGTGTGTGTAAACTTGTCTAAAAATGATTTTGAAACACTGCACCCAGTAAAGAGAGGTAGTGGCTAGAGGCCTATATCAGGGGGCTCAGGGCAGGACTGGCCAGAGAGGATTTCCCGTGCGCAGCTGCTGTTATTCTTATCTAGACTGAGATCGTACTTTCTAACGTGACGCACAATAACCCTCGGACAGCAGAACAAAACAAGACCCAGTCCTTCGACCTCCTCAACATGGGCGACTATCCGCATTTTCCGGTTCTGAATAGTGCAGTCACCTCAGCAGGGGTCAGAGGAGCCGGTTCCATCTTGACCTAGTGCCAGGATGTGGCCAATAGAGCCTTCGACTGCATCCAGCCGTGCTGACCATTGCCAGAGCCTCCTCCAGGTTCCGGACATATTGGGCTGGTTCTAGGAGAGAAAGCCCGGGGCCCCCAACGGCCAGCTGAATGTCACCTCCAGGATGCCAGCATCCAACTTTCACATGCATGTGAGGCGATTGAAAATACCGTGTCTTGGGCCCGGCGCACCTCAGCCCTCAATGTGATGGCCTTGCTTTCTCCATACTCTGCAGAGACCTGCGCAGCACAGCGATGCATCTATTCCCCTCTTGACTGCTGCTTCCAGAAGCACTGATCATTGACCCAAGCAAGACCGGATCTTTGACAGTGTTGATCTTCTCTCCATCTCTCACACTCTCTCCTCCTGGTCCCGTGGTGAGGATTTTGGTTTTTCTTTCCATTGAGTTGTAAACCAGACTGGAATGATCTTCATCAGGCAGTGCGTCTAGCCCTCTGCACTATCCGTCGCACGGTTGGGTCATCTGCCCACAGCAGGATGCTAATAAGTCTTCCCTTGATCCTGGTGCCGTGTCCTTCTTCCTATAGTCCAGGTTCCCGGATCATTGCTCATCACAGACTGGAGTAGGTAGGGGGAGAGGACACAACCCGGGATGGAGTCTTTTAAAGGACAACCTGGGGGTTATAACGTTTCTGTTACGGTCAGGCTAGCTTGCTTACTGCAAGCAAATGAGATCCCTCTTCGTGTATAACATTTATCCAGAAAGCGCCAGACACAGTGACATTTTCAAAGATTAGCTCTTCCATTCTCCCCGCACCTTCATGTCGCGGGAGCCCTGACAGCCCCATTTCACAGACAAGGGAGCTGAGGCCCAAAGCGGTGAACAATTCATGTGCCCTAGGTCTCACTGCTGGAGGTGCCTGACCTCAGATTCGAGCCCAGGCAGTCTGCCTCGGGGTCCTCGTTGCTTCTGTCTCGCTCTTTCTTTGCATAGTTAGGGCTTGGGCCAGGCAAGATGACCGTGTTGGGTTGGGAAGTGGATCAAGAATAAGTCCAACCCAGCCCCTGCCTCCTGGGCAGAGGAGTGCAGCATGTGCTTCGAGCCTGTCTGTTTTTTTTTTTTTTTTTTACCTTATTGACTTCTCACACTCACTTTTTGAGCAGGGTGTTCCAACTGACCCCCCTGGACAGATGGGGAGATGAAAGTTCAAAGAGGTCAAGCGAGCTGCCCACGTGTGGGCCCCCAGCCAGTGAGTGGCAAGGACGGGGTCCCTCGGTGGGCCTGTCTGACTTCCAAGCCTTGGCTTCAGCCCTTGTTTCTCACCCTCAGCACTGGGACCCCGGGGTGGGGGATGGTGGCAGTGTTATTCTTGGTGGTGGGAGACGGGCCTTTGCATTGTGGGATATGTAGCAGCAGCCTCCCTGGTCTCTGCCTACTAGAAGCCAGCAGTAGCACCACCCCCATTCCTGCCCTCTTTGTAACAACCCAAAATATCTCCCAACACTGCCAAATGTTCCTTGGGGACAGCATCCACATGCCCGTGTCCCCACCCACCATTTGAAAATCCCGCTCAAACCACGTGGCTACCTGCGCCAGGTCCTGGCTAATGGGGTTGCTTCTCCTGTAAGGGGTGGCGGTTGGGGGGGGCCCTCAGGCAGGAAAAGATCAGAACAAGCCATGTGGCTTTTCTTCCAAGAGTCCCGTTCTGAACTCAGCCCCCACTTCAGAGCGATGTATGGGTTAGCCCCACAGACCACGGGGGTGGGCCCCTTTCCCTTGACACTATCTCCAGGCCCTACCATCCCCTGAGTCTCTCCTGCCCCAGGGTGAGTCGACTGATGGCCATTAAGGAAGCTGTCGGATGTTATCTTTTGGCTCAAGTTTGGTGTTATCTCTGGCCTTCTAAATGGGACTTGTGGTGACTTAAGATTCAGATTCCTTACTAACTACCCCGTCTTTCTCTGTGCAGGCGTGGCCCGGAAGCCCTCACAGCTGGCTTCGCAGCTCCTATCTCTACAAATGTCATTGCCCCATCCCCACCCCCCCTCCAGGTGGGCCTCCTGGAAGCCAGCCACCTGGCAGTTCTCCAGCATGCTGCCATTTCCATCAGAGCCGTCATCATGTCCCAATGTCTAAAGATGGTTCTAAAGATGGTGTGGACTCTCGGACATGTCCATGGAGGGCACTGTCTTCTGGGGTGCACCCACCGCCTCCGCTCCTTCCTTCTGTTGGTTCTCACACCGTGGTTCATGCCAGTTTTTGCAAGATGCTCATCAGAACCTACCTTTCCTCAAACCTCCCCCTCTCCCACCCCTCCCCAACCGTCAGTGGCTGTCTTTAGGGTTATATACCAATGCCTTCAGTAATGACCTACCAGATTTATAAGGGACTGATGGGGCGGGGGTGTCAGTGGTTAAGTGCTTGGCTGTTAACTGAAAGGTGGGAGATTTGAGCCCACGCAACAAGTCCATGGGAGAAAGCATGCGGCAGTCTGCTCCAGGGCAGAGTATGCCCTAGGATGTCCTCCAGGGAGGTTCTACTCTGTCACTGGGAGTCCCATGAGTCCAAATTAGACATGCCGAACAAGCGCACTGACACGGGTTCTGTAGCTGGGTGTATATATGCTGATGACCCGTCCCACCGCTTTCACTTCCTTATTGTAGGTACTTTGTCTTCCATGACATCAGGCTCCCTTCCCACCTATTTCCCCAGCCTGGACTTTCCCATCATCACTCTCTGCCTCGGTAAATCCCTGACCATCCTCCCTCCCTCACAGTCCCCATGATGTCACACTTTAACAACTGCCCTGCAACCCAGAGGGCTGTGGCCTGCACGCACCCAGCCAGTTCACTCTCATGACATTGTGGTGTCTAATAATCCTGCGATGAATCTTCGCCCTTGGGAGACACACTGGGTCGATTCCGATGTGCAGCAACCCCTGTAGACCGGAATGAAACACGGGTCCCGCACCGCCCTCAGCTGCGTTATGGACAAGTCCATGGCGACAGCTATCTCATCAAGAGCATTTCTTTCCCCCCACGGATCCTCAATGTTATCAAGTCCTTCTCCAGGGATGGATCGCTTCTGAAAACATGTTCAAAGGACAGGAGAGGAAGTCTCACCATCTTTGCTTCTAATGAGTCTTCTGGCTACATTTCTTCCAAGATGGCGTTGTTTTTCCTTCTGGCAGTCTGCTATACTTTCACTGTTCTTCACAGTTCTCCCGCGGTCTTCCTGATTTTCTCAGGCAGATGAGGCCATGGAAAGTATGATGGCGGGCAGGACCAGACTCTGTCACATCCTTCATTCCAAAGGGAGAAAATCTCATCATCGACTTAAGCATGGTTCTGCCCCCTTTGAAAGCATCCATTGTGTTAGAACTCTTAGAAACATTACAGTATGCCATATTGAAAGTAGGAATATAGTTTTAAAATCCTTTGAGCAAAGTGTGTGTATAAACAAGCAGCCATGAGAAAAAAAAACAGTAAAATGCATGCTTCCTTTTAATGCAAATATCCGTAGGTATCACTTAATAGTTTTAAAATATTGTGGTTTAGTAAAGTTGATACCTGGTTATAAATATGATGCCATTGTTTTTGGTTAGAAAAAGAATTCTTGTTAGCCTAGAGCTAACCATTGTCATACTCGTGACTGAAGCAGATTCAGACATATCGAGGGCTAGGCATTGAAACTTGCTTAAAATGCTAACTGGCACTGTCTATTACTGAAAACAACATTAATTTACTCCAGTTTTCAGGTTGTACTGCCTGGCATGCCTGTGTAAGAAGCCAGCTTTTGTGTATTGTTACAGTTTCAGGTTATTTCTATTTGAGTTTTGTAAAGCTCAAATTCAACTATACTGTACTTGGACCAAATAAATGTCACCTGCTTACTTGTTAAAAGAAAAAAAAAAGAGGCGATGGCTTGAGTCAGGCACATCTTCATCCTCAAAGTGACATCTTTACTCGGTGCTATTTTTTTTGGGGGGGGCATCATTGCTCTCCGGTGGTGGGAGTAGGAGGCCCAGTCCCACTGCTGGAATTGAACCTCCGTCCCAGTGGGCCGCAGTCCCACGCACAACCGCTACGCCACCGGGGCTCAGCCCTACTCGGTGCTCTTTTAAAGAGGCCCGGGCAACAGATTCTCCCCGCACACGCCCTCATTGGATCTCCTGCTATTGCTGCCACGAGTTTTGACTGTTGATCCAAGCACAATGTTCTTAGCTGCATTCAAGTCAGCCTCTAACCCATGGTACCTCTCGTGCAACAGAACAAAAGTCGACTCGGTTCTGCCAGCCCAGGCCCATGCGCTCCATCAGGTTTCCGCTGGCTAATTTCTACCACCCTCGCTTCCCCCCCCCCCCCCCCCCAGGCAGAAGTAGATTTCCAGGCCTTTCTTGCTCATCCATTCCAGATCAGAGGCTCTATGGAAACATGTTCAGCATCATAGCGACATGCAAGCCTCTGCTGGTGGAGGGGTGGAAGTGCTCCGCGAGGGGCGTTCCTTGGGTCTTCCTCACATTGGTGATTCTTGGTATGACTGTCTGTATTAGCAGGCAGGGCACAGGCTTGGGGCGGGGGGCGCGGAGGGTAGGTGGGTCTATTTCTCCGTCATTTTGCATGTCCTCACCTGTGTGCTTTTGAACAAATCTCATCAGCGCCCTGAGACGGTGTGGAATCAGGAGAAGGTGGTGGGGAGGGTTGGACGGGATGAAAGGGACGGACAGGGTCAGTTGCATGATGGCCTTAGTGGGTCCAAGCTGCCTTTTCAACAAGAATTTCACTGAAGGTGAGCTTCGCACCTGCCTTAGTCTCTGCCTCTTCCTAGCTCTCTCCACCTGGCACAGAGCAAGAGTTCAATGCACGCTTCTTTGTGAGTCAAGAAGGGCAGGGACCACACTCTCATCATCTCTAGGACCATGCCACCTCTGTGCAGGTTCTAATAACCGGGGACTGACAGACTACATAGACATTTTTGAAGAAGGGGCCTGGATCATTTTCAGATCATTTTCAGACCCACTACCATTGCTGATTTCTACTGTGAAAGATGATGTCATCATGCACTCCAGCTGTCTCTCAGCCTTGACATTCTTATCTGTTGATGGGGCCATTGATAGGATCTCCCTCATCATATTTTACTGGAACACAGAGACTCCGTTTCTTCCTGTGTGAAATGGGCTTCCCCTCGCTCGGTTATGCATGTGTCGACTCTGGAAACTCAATGCCAACGCTGTCAATCCATGGATCTGTGTAGACTGGGCCTGTGAACCAAGTGTCAGTTCTGCTGCTGCGCAGCCGGGGACCCACCCAGAGAGGCCAGCCCAAGCTGGTCTTCCTTTGCCTGGCCCCCATTCTCCTGGGTCCAACCTTCTCAGGGGCTCACGATGACTGCCTTACACTCGCAATGGAGGTTCTGTGGATCGTGCCTCCAGTGAGGGGTCGTTCCTGCCCGGATCTCTGAAAGCAAGCCTCTCTTTCCTCAAGTGGGAAAGAGACGGTTGGGTGGTGGGAACCCGGGCAGAGGCCAGGTCTCTGGGCTCCTGCCTCTAATAGGTCATATGCCTGTCTCTAATGTTCACAACTGAGTCTAGGGAACTGACTTCTGCTAACCAAATCCACAAGAGACTGAGATTCCTGAGTGAGAAGGTTTCGTGTGAACAAGGCGTGTGCATCTGTGGGGTTTAGGACAAGCCCTGGCGGTGCTGTGGCCTAGGCTGGGGGCTTATGCTAAGTACAGGGCTGGCGGTTCAAACCTGGACCCTCCAAGATTTATAGTCTTGGAACTTCTACATTGACTCACTATGAGTCAGAATCAACTTGATTGCAATGGGGTGTGAGGGTTTTGGTATTCCCATCCAGTGAGCAAAATATTTGCACCTCTTGCCCCAGACAGTCTTTTGGTTTTTGTTTTCAAATCAAAGAAATTTACAGGCCTGGGCTATTTAAATACCAGGGGAGGGTCTGCTGCCGTGGCCTGGCCTAGAAATGAGGGCAGTCTGGTCTCACGGGGGCCCATCTGCAGCAGGCCTCAGGGAAGAAGGAAGAATTACGAGGTGAAAGCCTGCCTGGGCCGCTTTGCTCTGTCAGGAAAGGCCTCCCTGCAGTATTTTCTGTCTCGTCAACGCTGCATTTCATTTTAAATTGCAGCCGAAAGCAGATATTTTCCCTCTTGCCTATTACACCTCTTAATTTGTCTCTCCCTCTGCTGTTATTTGTCTCTATAAAGTATTTTGCATGAAAGCCCCACACAGCACAATGTTGCTTTGCTTTAGGACAGGTTTAACAGGCTTAGCAGACACAGGGCGGCTTAGGCTGGAGGGGGGAGGTGTGAGGGTCTTGGAGAGTAGACCCTCGTGCCTGAGCACACATGCCTGGATCCTGTATGCACGTGTGAACTTTGGATGGTACCTGTTGTCTTGACAGTGTCATACCAATGTGCACACACACAGACATGCCTATGAGCACTTCTGTTTCTGTGTAATGGAGTGAGTGTCCATGGACTAAATTATTTTTGTGCCACGCCAGTCTGCATGCCTGCTATCTGTGCACAGAGCACACGCGGGCACCCAGACACCCAGACACCTGGGCACACACAAGGCAGGTGATGTGTGCGTACCTCGGTGCCCACGCCAGGGCTCCCGCCTCTCCCTGCCCCACCAGGTGGTCCAGGCCCAATGTGGGTCTGAAGGGAAAGGAAGACAGCAGCGGTCTGTGGGGAGGTGGGGGCCGTGGAAACCCTGCCTTTAGCCCTCCGCCACAGCCGGCCACAGCAGCCCCATCGAGGCTCAGCCTGAAGCTCTGGGACCCCCTGGATAGGTCCGGGGAGCGCCGGCCCGCCGCTGCCCATCCCGGGCTGGGGTAAGAGAGGCCGCGCACCGACGGGCCGAGACCTCCCGGCCAGCGCGAACCCAAAGAGCAGCCGCCGCCGGAGCAGCGGCGCGGACGGAGGTAGGGGAGGGGGTCCGGGTGGCTCCCGGCCCGACGAACGCTGGGCAGTAGCCAATGGGCGACGGCGGCCCAACGGGGATCCCACGGAGGCAGCCAATGACCTCGCTCCGCGCTGCTCCCCGCCCTCGCGGCCCCGCGCCGCTGGACCATTGGTGCCCGCGGGCGTGAGTGTAGGGAGGGAGCGGGGGCGCCGCGCTGGCCAGGCTGGGGGGGCGGGGCCTCGAGGCCCGGCCCCTCTCCCCACCCTCCGTGGCCCGGGCTGCGGCGCCCGGGGAAGCGGGCGGCCGGGCGCGCGCAGGGGGGCGTGTCCGGGGCGTGGCCACGAGGGAGGCGGGGCGGCGGGAGCTGTCGCAGTGAAAGCCCGAGCGGGCGGCGGCGGCGGCGGAGGCGGCCGGCGGGGGTTCGCGCGTGCGGGGCGCAGGCTCGGCGGCGGCGGCGGCGGCGGCCCGTCTGGAGCGGCCGCGGCGAGGACGCCAGCTGCAGCAGGGGCGCCGGCGGGCCGGGAACAGGTGATCGCCGCGGGGGGCCCCCGAGCCCCGCTGAGTTGGCGGCGGGAGCCCGCGCTCCCGAGGGCAGCTGCGGCCGCCCCGCCGCGGCTCGTCGCCCGCCTCGCGCTCCCCTCGGCTCCCGGGGCCCCGGCCGCCCCTGCCCCTCGCGGCCCGGCCGCCTGCTCGCCGCGGAGCAAAGTTGGGGACGGGTCCCGGCCACCGAGCTCGGGCGCTGTGGCCCCTGTGCCGGGCGGCGCGCCCGCGGAGCGGAGCGGAGCCGCCCGCCGCCGCCGCCGCCGCCGCCGCCGGGCCCCCCGAGTCGGCCCCTCCGGAAACTGCTTCCAAGGCTGAAACTTTGGGCGACACCGCGCGCGGGCGAGAGGCCGAGGGGCCGCGGGCGGCAGCGCGGCGGACGGCATGTGACGGCCCCGGGGGTGGCCGCAGCGCGGGAAGGCGCGGGCCCCGCTGCGGGGAGAGGCTGCAGCGCGCGGCCGGTGGCTGCGGGCCCGGGCCCCGAGCCGTGTCGTCCGGCGCGCCCGGGCCCCGCTGACGCCGCTGCGCCCCCGCCTCTTCGAGGGAGGACTCTCTCCAAACTCCCGGAACTTCGTGGGGGGTGGGGTGGGGTGGGGGCCGTCCCAGAAGCCGCGGACCTCGCTGAGTGGACAGCCTGATCCGAGAGCCCCCAACGCGGGCTTTGCCCAGGACGCCCGCCCCGTGCGCAGCCACGGCCACCACGTGCCTGGCCTCCGAGGGCTCCCCGAGGCCGTGATCGGAGCTGACGGCCCCCAGCCCGGCGCCTGGCCACCATGCTCGTGAGGAAAGTGCCCGGCCTGGTCCCGGCCTCCGCCTGGGGGCTGCGGTTGCCGCAGAAGTTCCTCTTCCTTCTCTTCCTCTCCGGCCTGGTCACCCTGTGCTTCGGGGCCCTCTTCCTGCTGCCCCACTCCTCTCGCCTCAAGCGCCTGTTCCTGGCCCCCCGGACCCAGCAGCCTGGCATGGGGCTGGTGGCCGCTATCGCTGGCCACCCACTGGTCCGAGAGCAGGAGCCGGCTCCCAACCCGGCTCCGGCTGCGCCGGCCCCCAGGGAAGATGACCCCAGCCACCGGGCCAGTGCCCCCCGCAGGAAGGGGTGGCCGCGGCGCACTCGCCCCACGGGGCTGCGGGAGTTGTCCACAGCGTCTCGGCTCAACAGCATCGCGGCTCCCAAGCCCCCGGAGGGGGACGTCCCCTTCACCTTCGACTACAAGGCGTTCCGGAGTCGTCTCCGCCACCCCGTGCTGGGGAGGCCCGATGAGAATGAGGAGTCCCGGAGCCTCGTGCAAGACCAGCGCGAAAAAATTAAGGAGGTAAGGACCGACACCGCCCTCCAAGCCCCCCCCCCCCAAACCAACCACCCCAAAACCCACAACAGCCTCAACAAGCCCCTGTGCTGCTTTCCCCCCCACTTCACTGACCCTACTCATCCCTGGACCCTGCTCCACAGGCACTCCATACCGTTCTCTTCCTCCCAAACTTCTTACCCTCTCCTCAGCCCTACCCACTTCCCCACCACCCTCCTGAGTTCACCGCAGGGCTGGGCCCGCGTTCCTCTCCACCTGATGCTGGTTTTTTCCGTCTTCCCCGTGGTGCTCCCCTCCCTGGGAGACTAGCTTCTGGTTCCTGAGCAGTTCGGGTTTCTCTCTCTGCTTCCATTTCTCCATAGGGAGCTGCAGGGCACTTCCCTTCTCACAGGGTGCCTCTAAGGCCTAACCTCCCCGAGGCCCTCTTAGGGTCTGCCACCCTACCCGGATTGGGGTTGGGGGTGGGAGGAGGGTGGGTGTATGGGGTGCCCTTGCAAGCATCTTGTCATCAAGCCCGCAACCTACAACTCAGAGGACGTTGTGCACTCCGACTGTCTCTATGGCGCCGCAGAGCACATGAAATGCCCTGTTGGGGCACGTTGCAGGAAGGCCTGGTTGTGCAGCGGGTAAAGCAGCACACAGGAAGTGAGTGGTTCAAACCGGCCAGCAGCGCTCCAGGAGGAGGATGCGGCCGTGGACGTTTCTAGCCGTTTGCGAACCGTCTAGGGAAGTTGGATCTGCCGTACAGGGCTGCCTCACCGTGGCTCAGGCATACGAGCAGTTGGGAGGCCGGCCTGGGACCAGGTGCTGTCGGGTTCTGTTGTACACAGGGTAGCTATGAGTAGGTACAGACTGCACGGGAGGTACCTGACCCCTCCTCCTAAGGGCCTCCGCCGGGCTGGCAGGAAGGCCACTGGTGACCATCTGCACGCTGAGAGCTAGCTGCCTGTGTGAGGCTGGTGCCCAGCGGTGCGGAGGGGCTGCAGTGACACCCCCAGGCCACGAGGGGGCCGTGGGCAAGCCGTGGGCCAGGGTCGCCTCCCTAGAAGAGAGAGGAGGCTTCCCCTTCCCCCACAGACCCAGAAGGAAAGGGCTGCTTCTATTGGTACTTGGTGGTTTGCTGTGAGGAGTCAGAGGGTCTGCCCTGGGTTCCAGAGAGAGGAAGGGTTGGCAAAGACCCTCTCGGGAGCGGGTAGAGCTTTCTTCCCGCTCAGCGGCCCTCCAGCTTCCTTAATTCAACCGTGTGTCAACCCTTCTGTGCTAAGCCCTGTTTAGACAGTCTTAACTAGCAATCCCAGGGCTTCTTGTCAAATGAAGGTAGGAAGCCCCGGAGAAGCGGCGTCCTTATAATCCACAACTCGCCTCCGCAGACCAGCTCAGTCTTCAGATTCCCATTGAAATCGCAAAGGTTAGTTGGAGGCTGGGACTTGGAGCAGACAAGTCACCTGCCCCTCCTCCCCTTTCCTGTTAGGGAACTTTGTTAGCGAACACTCTGCCGGACGGACCACTTGCAGCTCCCTTTCTCATCACCTCTGGTGAGCGGTTTCAGCCCTAGGAGGGCAGTGCCTCCCACTGAAATGACGTTTCACTGCATGCATCTGTTTTCCCTGAGGGGGCGGGGGTAGCGTCCAGATGTTCAAAAGGCTCTCTGAAAGAATTCAGAATGAGCTCCTGCCCTCCTCAGAAGAGACGCCACCCAGATGTTTGACCCATTCCTGACAGCCTCTGGCTGGGAGTGGTACAGGAAGGTGGACAGACTACAGGGCACCTGAACCCTACCTCTCTGTACCCGTGAGGACCACCTCCTGGGCCAGTAGGGACTGGTCCCGTGTCTGGATGCCTTGACCTGGCATTCTCCTGCACCCCTGTTTCTAGTTGGGAGCTTTCTCTGTGTGTCTGCAATTGGTGTTCTCTGCCTGAGCTCCCCCCTGGCATCTTCAAGGCCTTCACTGTTGCTTGCTGCTGTGGCGCGGGGCCCCGACTCCTCGCCGCCCCATGCCCAGTGCCGTGAAGTGCTGCCGGGCCAGCCCCATCCTCAGGACCTCTTGTGAACAGGGTCATTTTGATTCATTGGGGTTTTTTTTTTCCCCTGTTTAATAAAGTCTTATTTTTTACATATTTTTAAATGAGAAAGAAATTTAACAATTTTGTCATATCATATGCAATTCATATAATGCAGTTCAGTCTTTTAAACATAGTGAAAAGAGTTGTACAATCATCACCACAGTCCATTTTAAAACATTTTCTTCCTTCTGTGATATTATGAACTCCCCATTGTCCCCAACCTCCCCAGCTGTGACCCTAAGAAACCATTAACGTGTTACTGTCCTTGAAGATCTACCTACCCTGGATTCCAGATCCCCCGGGTTTTCATTTCACAAGGAAGACCACCGGGCCGTCCCCTTCCTCGGCCATCTTAGCCAGGAAGGTCTTTTGAGACCTGCTCAGCCTCTTAGCAATCACTATGCAGGTCTCCACCAACAGATGGACGGTGGTGGCAGGGAGGCACATCAGCCGGGACTTGAGCCTGGGTGTGTTAGTCCGTGTAGACTAGAGAAAGGAATTCAGGGACAATGTGTATAAAAAAAGCTTTAATTAAAAGAGCAATTGCATATTGAAAACATCCCAGCCCAATCCGGATCAAGTCCATAAGTCCAATATTAGCCCATATGACCAATACTAGTCCATACATTCCTCTTCAGTCCTGCAATAATCCCGAGTACAGAAAGATCACAGGCCAGTGGGTGGAAAGTCTTACAGCTCTGATGGCGGTGGTGCAAACATCTCACTGCTGGTGTGGGTCTCCACATGGCTCCTCCAGCTCCAGGCCTCTGGCTCCATCAGTGTGTCTCCACGTGGTTTATCTCTTTAGCGCCTCCAAATGAGGTCATCCACCTGATTGACAGGCTAAACTCACCCCTTCCCTCTTAAGTCTCAGTCTCAAGTTGACACCAGAGTATGTAACTAGCACACTGGGACTCCCAGATGGAAGGTGAGACCGGTATCATAGAACGCTGACCCTCCCTGATTTGTAGCTCCTTAGAACGGGGAGGGAGAGGCAGGGCTAACAGACGATTGTGTTTTGAAGCTACTCGTCTCTTCAGGCTTCAGGAGTTTGACTCCGCTCAGATGACCTGAAGAGCGTGGAGCAGATCTTCTGGTCTGGCTTTTTACCCGGAGTCGGGCTTTTCCTGGTGCTGCCCGCTGAGGACTGCTGGTGACTGCTGCCGAGGGCGCTGTCTCTTGTCCTCTCCCTTAGAGTCCACCGCCAGGCCCAGGGCTGGCCGGGGTGAGAGGCGCCTGGTGGCTCCAGGAGGACTTGCGTTCCTCGCAGCCTCTTTGGTTTCCAGGCATGGATTGATTAGACCCAGCAGGGCAGAGGGGGCCTCGCCAGCAGATAAGACGGGCCCCGGGCTCCAAAGATGAGGTTTCTCAGGTGAGAGTGAACACTAACGGGCTCCGGATGACAAATGAGAGCCGATGCAGACGCAGGCCGGAGATGAGCAGGCTGGAGAGGAATCAAAATGATCCTATCCACAAGTGGTCCTGAGGATGGGGCTGGCTCAGTAGCACTTTGCGTCGTGAGAGGGACACGCCGCAGGGTCTGTGCTGAGAAGACAGGTTGGAGCAGCGGGTCCCAGGTGTGCACGTCTCAGGAAACCATCCGTCACCAGAACCAAGGCCTTCTCCTTACTTCCCGGTTCGGGGACTTGGGAGGAGGCATTGTGTGGTGCACAGGGGGAGACCCAGAGAACCCGGACTCCGGGCTCCACTTGGTCATCCGCTGACTGAGTGGGCCATGGGTCAGGGGCGGGAGACCAGGCTGGTGGCCTCCTCTCTTCCACCCCTGGCCCCCGGAGGGGACTGCCTTCAGTTGATCTGTTTCCACCTGCCCCAGGCCCGCGCAGTCAGGGCCAGCAGCATGCAGGTGTGGTGCCCGCTGCGGCCTCCCAGCACCTCCTGAGAAGGTGCTCAGAGAGTTGACTCCGGTCTGGGTTCCCATCACCCACGGGGAAGGCTGGGACGGGGCTGGAACAGCGGCAGAGCCTCAGCGAAGGTGAAGGGGTGACAGCTAGCTAGCAACCCTCTCAGTCGGCTCTAAGGAGGGTGGAGGTCCTAGGGAGACCTTAGCACCAGGGGTTTCCTACAGATTCACGTTCAAGCAGACTTCTCGCTCCTGAGAAATACTGGGAATGTATCGTTTGTCCAGGCGACATCCCAATGAAGGATGGTAAAATCTCTCAGACCTACAGACGGCGAGCCCTGGCAAGTACTGGGTTGCACACGTCGGCAGTTCAAGGCTAACAGGAGGGAGCTCCCAGGGTGAGAGACCAGGCTATGTACTCCCAGAAAGAGCCGAAGTCACAGAAACTCTCCGGGCAGTTCCCCCTTGTCCTGTGGGGTCGCGGGAGTCCGCCTCGGCTTGATGGCAGGGAATGTGTGTGAGCGGGTCCTACAGGTCCTGCTTGGTTCTGAGTTTGAGGACAACATCGGGCTCTTCCCGTGCCAAAGGGGATGGTCTGGATGGCGAGAACATGGTACAGGGTGTTGGAGTCTTCCCTTATCCATTTGTTATTTTGGGACCAGCTCCAGAAAAGGGGACCCTTCCTTTCCTCTGGGAGTTGAACCCCCCCCCCCGCATCCACATTCCATGAGCTGAATGTCACACTCACCCCATCGTCACACACACCCCTGCACCTCATTTGTTCAGCCCAGCGCCCTGGACTTGGTAGTCCTGCTAAGAGCCCAGCTTGGGCTCCTGTCTGAACCACGCCATCAGCTTTGACTTGGGGAAATACCCTTGCCTCACTGACCCTGAGTCTTGAGGCCAAAGCGAACAGGCTGGCAGTTAGAGGACTCACCCTGACTCTGAACTCCGAGCTGTTTATAGTTTTGTTTGGAGAACTGCCCAAGTGCCCAGCTCAGGGGGGACACTTGGTAAGAGGCCCGGTGTTTGGATGCACGGCTACAGTAAAGACCAGTAAGCCTTCAGGCTGCTAGTGGGCCAGTCTGAGTTTTCTTGCTGCAGGTACGTGGGGTTCCAAGGAGACTGAGTCGGGGCAAGGGCCAGGCACTGAAACTCAGCAGCGTTGGATCCTGAGAGGCATTTAGAAGTTGCAGTAATTTTCCGAGTGCAGGGACGTGGCAACCATGAATACACTCTTTTATGCCTGAATGGCAGTATCCGGAGGGTGCCCCGGAGTGCCCGCCACTTGGCAGGTGTGCCCCGCCCCCTGCCCTCCGTGGCACCGCTGCACAAAGCCTCCGGGATATTGCTGGTTATGATACGTGATGATGTCTGAACACGTCCTCTTGGCAAACGATCTTTGCTCCCCATTTTGGGCCCCTTCGCTAGTCACGAGCGGTTTCTCTGTGGAGCAGATTGACTGTCCCCAGAGACCCGGCCAGGTGAGGACGTGAAAAGCCTCTGTGTTCTTTGTAGTGGGAGCCAGGTGGGAGAGGTGGGGTTAGGCACGCCTCGGATGTCAAGAGTGCCCTGCCAGGCGTTCTGTTGGGGCTGTAGGTCCACGGGAAAGCTGTCCCCAGCCCCACCCTTGAGGTCCCCCCTTTTGCTCTTGGAGGTCCAGGAGACCAGGCAGATCGGAAGGCAGGCGGGCCTACAAGCACCCACCAGCCCCCTGGGAGACTTGCAGCCAAAGCCCAGCCACATGTCACCTCCTCTTCCTTTAGACCCGAGGCTGCAGGGAGGACGAGACTCGAGAGTGCCCCACCTGGTGTGCCCACAGCCCGGTTGGACCCCTCATCTTCTTGTGTTGCCCACTCATTTGGGAGAATCAGGTGTCGGCATGGCAGGCGCGATTGCTTTTTAGGCCTTAGATCCTGAATTCCGTCTTTAATGGGAGGGCCAGAAACAAACAGAAAGATGACTTTTAAAAGTCAGCTGCTTATTTCACAGTACAGTTAGCAGGGGGGGCAAGGATATAGATTCCCTGGCGGTTTCTAGAGTGACTGATTTACATCTGAGCTCGGGAAATGCCTTTTCTCCAGCTTTCCCCAAAGACTGATCCATTACTCCACCAAAAAATAAATATTGTGATATATATCAGGCATACTTTGCTCAAAGGGACTTACATCTTTTCTCTTATTGAAAAAAATAAATCAGGCTCGCAGGTTGTACAGGCCGGTACAGGAAAGCGGCATCGTCTGCCCGGTCGCCCCCAGCCGCGTGGGCGTGGGCTCTGGCTCCAGGTAGATACCATTTCTGAATGCTGCGGGGAGCCTGTGTTTGGGCAGGTGTTCTTTCTGTCTTGCTGCCGTGCTTCACTTGGGCAGGGCGACTGCACACGGGACTCAGGACAGGCGTTCCCTTAGGTGGGCTTGTGTGTATTGCTTCATCTATTGTAAGTCGGACCACACGCGGGGCAGGCGTGAGGATTCAGAACCGAGGACAGTTATGAGTGCTTGTTCTGTGCACCTGGGACCCAGAGGGCCAGAACCACATCCTGACCAAATGCAGGCCGGGCCCTGGAACCTCACGGACAACTTTTAATACGGCAGACTTTGCTCGCCCTCTGTTCCCAGGAGGAGCCTGGTGGTGTCGTGGTTATGCGTTCAACTAGACTCCTCCTGTTTGGCACCAGCAGCTTCGCAGGAAAAAGACTGGCTTTTCTATTCCCGTGAATATTCTTGGAAACACACAAAAGGTCCCTATGAGCCAAGAATGACTCTGTGTCAGGGAGTTTGGTTTGGGGAGGGGGGGGAGAGCGGGGGGCGCATTTTCATAGCAGATGAAGGTAGTAAACGAAATTGGAGAGCCCTACAACTTACCTGCTACTTGGTTCCCTCTCCTCTCCCTCCCTCCCCCACGCCCCTCCTCCACCCAGTGGGGTTGGTCACAGCCAGGGCAGCATAGCCTCAGCTGCCCTCCATCAGTGAAGTTCAGATTGCTCATAAGTCAGACCCGCAAAGGGAACCAAGACCACAGCCCTTGTGAGGGTAGGCTCTGAGGTTTGGGTTGAGAGCTCCCCAGGCTGGGCAGGCAGGCAGGCACAATAGCTCTCCTGCTCCTGGGAGTCCGTCTCTGAGCTCCTCACTGATGAAAGGCAGTCTCCCCCATCTTTGAGGGCAGTGCCTTCACCAGTAACCTTTACAGAGGGAACTTGGGCCCTATCGATGAGCGCCCTCCTTAATAGACGAGCAGTAATTGCGCTGTTATTTCCCATCCCCTGGGAGTCAGCTGCTCCCCACGTCCATCTGACAGGGAATGCGTTTTCCCTGAACAGCACCCATGTTCAGTGCCCTCTCCCCTCCCCGTCACCGTCTGTGACTCTGACGCGTAACTCGTTGCCACCAAGACTGTACCCTCTGTGGGAGCCAGAGGGCCACATCCTTCTCTGGTTCCTGGGTTCTGGTGAAGAGTCAAAGACGTCATCCCTGGGCCAGCAAGGCCCCTTCTGACTCAGGAGAACGACTCCTGTAGAGTTTTCTGGTGTGTCATCTTTACAGAAGGAGGTCTCCAAATAGTTCTCTCTCCCACCTTTCAGTTAGCAGGGGAGCGCTTTAGCCAGTACACCAATGATTCGTGCTGACGTGGTGTTGTTATCAATCCCACAGGGCCCCTGGCAGGGTAATAGGCTATGAGCTGGGCAGCTACCCGCAAGGTTGGCAGCCATTCTGTGGGAGAGAGAGGAGTCTTTCTGGGTTGGAGAAGAATTCCAGTCTTGGAAGCCCACAGGGGCTGTTCTGCCCTGCCTTACAGGGTCTCAGTAAGTCCAGACTGCTGCAGGCAGTAAGTTAGAAAACCCACTGTGTGAAATGGTAATACCCCGCAGAGGCTGGTACTTGAAGTGAAGTGGTTAGCCTGACCGCCTCTCAATGCCTGTTGTATTTTGTCTGGTTTTTCACAATCCCCACCCGGTGCTGGTGCTGTTTAAGGGAGGGTTTCCAAATGTTTGTGGACAAATTCCAGCCTCCCTTGATTCAGTGTTTTCATGAACTTCTTGAAGCTCCCTCGTATTTAGGTATACTTTACATGTATGACATACATGGAGCTTTAAAATCTCTTGGTTTGAGTTCACTCTGCCCTTCCCAGTCAACCCCACCCCATCCCCACACCCAGTCTCCTTATCTCCACTCACTCTCTGGGTGTCTGTCACCAGAGATTAGTCCTAACTGCCCTTGAGTTCCAAACAAATGGGTATACACCCTTTTATGCAAGGCTTCTTTGACTGAGGGTAATGTTTTTGAAATTCACCCAGGTGTGGGTATCAGTAGTTTATGTCTTTGGATTACCACGGTGTTTTCCGTTGTACAACTATACCACAATTTGTTTATCCGCTCACCTGTTGTTCGGCTTCTGGGTTCTTTCCAGTTTGGGGCTATCATGCATAACGTTGCTGTGAACATTTTCTATATGCCTCCATGTGGACATAAGTTTTCCTCTTGTGTAAATTCCTAGCAAGAGAATTGCTGACTCTTGGTGTTGATACATGTTTAACTTTATAAGACACTGCACATCACACTTTCCCCAAGTATAGCGGTTCTGTATTCCTACTAGCAAGTGCGAGAGTGCGGATACTTAGTATTCTCAAGCCTTTAAGTTTAGCCATTCTGGGCAGTGTCTAGAGATATCTCACTGGGGTTCTCATTTGCATGTCCCTGTAAACTAATGACCACTGAGTAGCTCTGTATTTGCAAATCGCATTCTTTCTTTGGGAATTCTGCTCAAATCTTTTGCCCTGTGTTAAAGCTGAGCTGTTCAGCTGTCATATTGTATTGTTGTCTTATTGGATTGTAGGATTTAGTCAAATACTCTGGATACAAATTCATTGTGTTTATCTCAAATGCTTGCTCCCATTCTGTGGCTTGCCATTTGATTGGTCCCTATTTTAAAAATGGTGTCATTTAAAGAGAATGTTTTTATTTTGATGAATTTCATTGCCTTAGTATTTTCTTTTGTGGTTAGTGCTTTGTGTCCATTCAACAATATCTTTGCCTGCCTCAGGACCGTAAAGATGATCTCCCTTTTAATTTCAGAAGCACCATCACTTTAATCCACACATTTAAGTCTAGCAACCCCTTCAGAGAAATTTTTATTTATGAGATAGGGGTTGAGGTTCATTATTTTCCACAGAGATATCCACTTGCTTAATACTATTTATTGAAAAGAGTTTCCTTTCTCTGATTGAATCGCTTTGATATTTTTGTCAAATTAATTGACTTTATGGATGTGGCTCTATTTCTGGACGCCGTTCTGATCTATGAATGTATCCTTATGCCAGTGCCACATTGCCTTGATCACTGTAGCTTCAGAGTATAGCTTGAAAAGAGGGTGACTCCATCTTTAAACTTGTTTTTCAAAATTGCTTTGGCTATCATAGGTCCTTTGTGGTTCTGTATGTTTAAGGAGAAGGTTAATTTCTTCTAAACATCTTGCTGGGATTTTTTAATGGGCCTGCCCTGAATCTATAGCTCAAAGTGAGGAGAAATGGCTTTTCAACGCTTTGGGGTCTTTCAACGCGATTTCTCTGTTTTCTAGGGTGACCTTAATTTCTCCTGACAGTGTTTTTATAGTCTTAAGTGTGGAAGGTTTGGACATCTTTTATTAAAGACACATATATCATGAGCCATGGTGGTAACATAATGGGCTGCAACTAGCATGATCTGCAGTTCGAAACCACCAGCTGCTCTGCAGAGAAAGAGGAGGCTGCCTCCTCTGGGAAAGAGGTACTGTCCTGGCGACCCACAGGGGTGTCCTGTTCTGTGTAGAGAGTGGCTAAGCATCAGAATCAATCTGGAGTTCGGCTATTGTAGTGGTATTGCTTTCATTTTCTAATTGTTTGTTGCTAGTATGTAGAATTGCTGTGTAGATGGACTTCATGTTTGAAAGCTTGTCAAATTCATTTACTCGATTTTTTTTTTTGGTAGATTAGTTTAGGACCTAGGATGTATGCAGCCTTAGGAATACAGGCAGCCTGACCTCCTCCTCTCCAACTTGTCTGCTTTTCATTTCTTTTTTGAATTCCTTTGCCTGGCCTCGGATGTCCAGTGTCGTGTGGAGAGCAGTGGTGAGAAGCAGCCTGTTGGCCTGATCTCACGCCGAAGCATCCTTACGTGCCCGGTTCCGCATCACCGGGGTTACAGGAGTTTTTTTGGTAGTCGCCTTTTCAGATTGAGAAAGTTCCCGTCTTGCTAGTTTGCTGAGGTTTTTTATTTTGTGAATGGGATTGAATTTTGTCAGATACTTTTTCTGAGTCTTTGGAGTCCATCATTCAATTGGCCCCCTTAATTCTGTGAATGCGGTGACTCACGTTTACTTTAAAACACTAAATCCAGCGCGCTCCTTGATTTGCTAATATTTGCTCATATTTTGGTACGGATTTTCGCTTCTGGATTCATGAGGGGGAACCTTGGCTATTCCTGGGTCAGAAGTGCTCGGCTGTTAACCTGCGGGCATCCCTGGGAAAGAGAAGGAGGTGGCAGTCTGCTTCTGTGAAGACCCAGGGCCACTGGGCCTCAGGGGGCCGCTCAGAGTTGAATCGGGTCTGCGGCACTGGCTTTGCTGCTCTGGTTGTGTGTGTGTGTGTGTGTGTGTGTGTGTGTGTGAGATCTTGGTGGGTTTTTTTCTTGTAAAGCCTTTGTTTGGTTTTTGGTATCGGGGTTATTATCTTGGTCTCACACAACGAGCTGAGAAGTTTCCTTATATTTTCTGAAAGAGTTTATGTGATCCTGATATTATCTCTTTCTTAAGTGTTTGAGAGAATGCAGCACCTCCAGGCACAGAGGACAGTTTTTATGTGTGTGAGTTTTCAATTATGAATTCAATTACCTTATCGGATATAGGGCTATTCAGAACTTTTATTTCTTGTGTCAATTTCGTCAATTTCTTCTCCAAAGAATTTGACCATCTCATTCCAAGTTGTGGAATTTACTGGAATAAAATGGTTTCTAGGCTTCTCACTCTCTTTAAAAGTTTTTGGCCTATAATTTTTTTTATTTCGGCTGTTAGGTGTATACACATTTAAGTTCTTTTATTTTCTACATTATTGATACATTTAACATTGATACATTATTAATACATTAATACATTATTGATACATTGATTGATATTGGTACTGTATCTTAATCTCTGACAATGTTCTATGTCTTGATTTCTCATTTGCCTCGTGCCTTACAGCCTTAGTGACTTTCTCATGTTAGTGTCTACTTGGTACCCATTTTTCTGTCTGCCTTGATAATCCTCTATCTTTACAGCGAATCGTTCATAAATAGCATATAACTGCCTTTTTCTCCAGCCTGACAGTCTCTGCCTTTTAACTCGTGTCATATATATTCACTGCTATTACATAGCAATTTGTGTGTTTTTCTATTAGTCTCATACATTATCATCTATTATCTGCTTCTTTCCCCTTCACTTGAAGGGAGCCCCAGTGGCACTGTTGGGTAAGCACTGGACTATTAACCACAAGGTCTGTGGTTCCAGCCTACCCGTCACTTCTCAGAAGTAGGATGAGGCTCTCTGCCCCTATGAAGACTTATTTACAAAGTGCAGAGACCCTGTCTTGGGTGGCGATGAGTTGGAATTGACTTTATGGTGGTAGGTTTGGGGGGTTGGCCTTCTTTTGAATTAACTAGGTATTTACAATTCTTCTTTATCTCGTCTATTGACCTTTTAGTTGTCTTTTTGTTTTTGTACCACCGTCACCCCCAGTGATTGTTCTAAGGATTATAATTATCTTTTTCTTACCATACTTATATTAAAATATCATTTCATATAGGATGTACAGCCTTTATAATGAGACACTTCCATGCACCCACTCCCAGCCTCTGTTTCATTTTTTTCCCTATATAATTTGTTTGCTGTTGGAGGATAAGCCAAAAAGTGTTGTTGGAAAATTATAGAAACATTTATTAAACAAAAACATCAAAATGTAAAGCTATTGTTTCTAAAAAAATAAAACTATTGTTTCTCAATATCTAATTCTGCATCTTTCTGAAGGTAGCGTGTGCCACTCTCTCTAACTCTCCCTTAAAGAAGCCAATGACCGGGCTGAGCCCCGGTGGTGTAGTGGTTGTGCGCGGGACTGCGGCCCACTGGGACGGAGGTTCAATTCCAGCAGTGGGGCTGGGCCTCCTACTCCCACCGCTGGAGAGCAGTGATGCCCCCCCCCCCCAAAAAAAAAAAAAAAGAAGCCAATGGACCTTTGAGTTACACCATGGCAAAGCAGCCCTTTTGACATCCTCTAGAGAGTCAGATGGTGTTGTTTTCCAATGTTTTTTGAGTTTGGGACATAAAAGTCTAGCAGGCCAAGATCAGGGACAGTGACTGAGGGAAGGCTTCCCAATGAAATTCTTGTAAGATAGTCCTGGCTACCTTAGAAGAATGAAAAGGTGATTTGCCCTGATTGGGGCTGGGGTTGGGGTGGAGGTGGGGGTGGAAAATTCCTTGGCATAACTTTTTTTGCCTTCTTCTCAGCAGTAAAGTTTTCCATTTTTAAAAAGACTCCTCCATAACGGGCTGCCTTGATTGTCCTGTGCCCTTCCACAAAGATGCTCTCTCTTTGGAATTCCAAAGAACTGTCACCGTAAACTCCAGCACTGTTTTTTCTCTGCCTGGAATCGAATTAGCCCACTAGACCTCCCTGGAAGCGACCATTTGATTGGATCTATTTTATGAAATCTCACTCTAGGGAGACCTCACACCAGTGTGTTACAGAGAAAACTTAGTGTCTGCAGCCACCCAGTGATCACGCAGACCTGTCTAAACACACTTTGTGTGGAACACATCTGTGCATATGTGGACGGGAACTCTGGAAGCACTATATTTTGACTTACTCTAATCTGTTACAAACCCGATAGCACACTAGTATTATTTTTGCTTTAAACAGTCATTGTGTGGCAGAGTTATTCATAAATGCCAGGCTCTTTATCCACATATTTACACCACCACCTGCCTGCCACTTTGTGGTACTGTGGTGGCGTGTGTGTCACTGTGGTGCAGAAGCTGTGTCCCTGACATTCCAGATACCAGCAGCGTCACCCAGAGTGAACAGGTGTCAGTAGGGTTTGCAGACAAAGCACAGACTACAAAGCAGGGACAGACTTGTGAGGAGCTCGCCTCGGAAAACCCTCCGGCTAGCATGGAAACATTGTCAGCTGCTGAAAACCTCCTGCTCGGAAAGGAGCCGCCTTTACAGGAGCTCACAGCCTCATCTTTCTTGCAAGGAGTGACTGGTGGGTTTGAACCAATGGCCTTGCGATTAGCAGGTCAGTGCTTACCCACCACCACCACTTGGGCTCTTTTCAACGGATGGCAGGAAAGGGAAAGAAGAAGCAAAGCATATGTGGTAATGAAATAGGGGGACTAATAAAAAAAACTGATAGGGGCTAATAAAAAATTGCTGTGTGGGGGGCAGTAGTGCTCAGAGTCGGACTGAGGAAGAGCTGCTTTCTCAAAGTGGAGTCGCCCTCAAAGAGCCCCAGAGGTGAGGCTTTTGCTCCTGTGAAGGTGTACTTACAAAGCTTCAGAGACCCTGCCTTATCTTAAAGCCTTCGGGGCCTTCCTCGGCGGATGGGGCAGGAGACGGGCGTGAGAAGAAACAACAGTAAACAATAGTTAGTTCTTGGCACTTACAATGTACCAAGCGGAAAACGATGAAAACCGGAAAAGGTTCAAAGTGAAACGGAGTGCCTAAAGATGGATCGGAAAGGGGCTGGAATTGGCCATTCCGAATCGGAAAATCATATGGCTTACTAGGCCTGGAGTGACAGGGTGTCACAGGGAGGAAGGGTGTCACATTCATCGTCGAGAAGCACATTGCCCGGTCTGTCTCCAAGTACAGCACTGTGAGGGACAGACTGTTTCTCCCCGCATTCCCAAGGCTGTCTTCTTGCCTGAGTCCACGATGGATGCTCCTGGATGCCGCGGTCAAGAGCTCCAATGAGCCTTGCATGGGCTGTCTCTGCAGCACAAGTCCTCATGGAATGGTGAGAAGAAAGGCTGTTACTTGGTGCACTCACACACACCTGACCCAAGCCATGGCATTTTCTCTCTTTCTTTTTTTGGGGGGGAGGGGCATCACTGCCATGGTGGGAGGAGGAAGCGCCATGGTATCTTCAGGCGCCTCCTACTGCATGTGAAAGTGGCATGTTGAAGAAGGAAGACGAGAGAGGAATGGATGTACTGTCTACACTCGAGTATAAGCCGACCCGACTATGCGCCGAGGCACCGCAAAGACTGCATTTGAAAAACGTACTGAAAAACTCGGCTTCTGCTTGGTGCTTGAATTATTATGCTTGAATTATTATTATCGAAAGTACCAAGGACAGCCACAAGGACAAATACATCTGTCTTGGAAGAATTATAACCGGAATGCTCTTTAGAGTAAAGTGACCAGATTGTAAGCGGGACACCATGGACCGGGGCCAGGGGTTTCTTGATTAAAAAAATGGTCGATGTGGAGCAACAAAAATGTTCATAGAACACAAAAATAGTATTGCACTATATTTACTTAATTTTAAAACGCCGCGGGACATGTTGTTAAAAAGCGGGGCGACTGGTCACCTTATAATAGAGGCAAAGGTGGTGAGACTTCGTGTCACGCACATGCTTTGGTGGTGTGACCCGGAGGGCGCAGTCATGCTTGGTGACTGACGTAGAGGGGCAGTGAAAGAGAGGAAGGCCTGGACAAGAAGGACGGACACAGTAGCTACAGCATCCTCAGGTGCATCCGTGAAGAGCAGTGGTTCGGATGGCCGGCCCGGGCCGGGTGATTTTTCTTTTGCTGTGCCAGGAGTCGGAGCCACTCCCTGGGCCCTCATAATAATAGCCTGACCGTTTCCTGTGCCCTTCATCCCTTCCTGTAGGTGTGCATTTCTGTCTGGTATACATTCCTTTCATTTCTTTCTGAAAACTCCATTTATTGTCGCGAAGGGAATTCTGGTGCCAATCTCTTAACAGCTTTCAAAATCTGAAAAAAATCTATTTTGTCTTTGTTTTCAAAGTATATTTTTGCTGGATACAGAGCTCTGGACCAGCTATTATTTGTTCACACCAAAGAGGTCATTCCATTGGTGTGGGTTTTTTTTTCCCCTTAGTGTGCGTGGTTATTTTTTTGTTGTTATGAGGGTGGTGGCTGGTCTTTCTGAAACTTGTCACTTACGTTGTTTCAGGAAGTGAAATATCCTGGGTGAGAGAGAATGGGCAACGCTTGGAGTTTTCTTGATAACTAAAGTGCTTTTGTTACCTGAAAGAGCCCCTACGTTCACCTTGAGATAAAATCGCCCGCCTTGTGGTGAGCTGTTTTTTTTTTTTTTAATTGCTGTTGTAATCTTGACCTCTGGACCCCACCTGGGGTTATGCTACTATGCGGAGGGGACCTTCTCGCTGGAGGAGGGATGAAGGCTGCTCCATCCAGCACTCTCTCTCGTGAGGAGGTTACTGAGGCCCTGGGTGCGGCCGCGCTGCCCTCGGCGGAGAGAGGTGTTTCCTGGAGGATGGAGGATCGTGCCGAGCACCTCCCTTGTCTTCACTGTCTCTCGGTCAATAGAACCGCACTCTGACAGGCATGGCTTCGCCCGTGAGTTCTGAGAGGGGGTCCAGCCCCTGGTCAAACCCGAAGACAGCAGGTCGGAAGTGAAGGATTGGAGGGGTTGGCATCCCAAAGGAGCAGAGGAGGTCTCACCCGCGGCCAGCAGGGCAGAGGTGAGGTGGCACATGAACTTCCGAGCTGTGACAGGCCGCCACCTGGGTTGGCACTGCGACAGACAGTGCCGTCCAGCTCAGGGAGGCGGGGGCTGGAGAGGTGCCGACTGACGGGGAAGGAACGCGTGGAGGCTTGATCCGTCCTGGTGTTGAGGGGGAGCCTTGGTGGTGTGATTGATGGGCAACGGTCCACAAGGTGGGTTGAAACCACCAGCCACTTGCCCCGAGGGTCCCTGTGCCTTGGCCTGGACTCCCTGGCAGTGAGTTTGGCGTGGGTCATGCTCAGGAAGGACTTCAGGGCTCAGATGGCCACATGAAACACCCATCTTCAAGATTTGGGGGTTTTGTTGGCATATCTTCAAGTTCACTGGCCGTTTCTTCTTTCATGCTCCATCCAATGATTTTAAAAATATTGCGTGTTTTGTTTTAACGTTTAAAGTTCCCATTGGGGCCCTTACAATGGTTTTTGTTTCTCTGATCTCCTCAGTCTTTTCTCGCTCGCCTCTTTTCCTTCTCACACGCCGACCTCACTGCCATCGGCAGGGGGCCGGCTCCTCGTCGTACCCTGCAGGCTACCGTTACAGGAGCAGAAAGCCTCCACGTCCCCCTGCCCAGCGGCTGGTGCTTTGGCACCATTGGCCTCGCGATTAGGACTGCGGCACCAGGGCTCCTAGCAGCCCCTTTTCATTTTAATTTTAACTTTCTTTTTAAATCATTTTATTGGAGGCTCGTACAACTCTTATCACCATCCATCCATCCATCCATCTATCCATCCATCCATCCATCGTGTCAAGCACATTTGTACATCTGTTGCCATCATCGTTTTCAACAGTCCCTTTTTCAAGACGTCTGTGCCTGCTGTTTCCAACGTCGGGCCGCCCCTGGGTCTGCCCCTGGGGGTCTTCCCCCACCCCCCGCGTGAGTTGTGTGCCTTTCCTGGGCCGAGCATGGTGATGGTGAGGTGCTGCAGTCATCTGTTTCCTCTCAGACTCTGGGCTGGGGTGTCTTGTCGCTGTCAGGGTGCCCGTGTCAGGGCCGGCTTTATTCTGTCTGCCATCGCTTGCTCTTTCCTAACCTGTAGTTGGCTAGGAAACCATTTCATTGAGCTTGTTAACATTTTATGTAAAGTACAAATAAGCCGCTTCGCTTGGGTCCCCAAAGACTCCTGAATCAACTACATGAACTTTAATGTGCAGATTTTAGCTGAGTTTAGCTATTTAAAGATGCTTATTATTATCATTATTTTTAATTGGCGTTGGGTCAGTAAACTGTCACTGGGCCGAAGCAGTGTCCAGGACAGGGCTGCCGATGTCTGACTGGTGTCATGGTAAAGGATGGGGGAGGGGGGCGGAGTCTTTTCTTTTCACATCATTTTATTGGGGGCTTGTACAACTCGTATCACAATCCATACATCCATCCATGGCCTGTCAGGCACCTTTGTATATTCGTTGCCTTCATTATTCTCACAACATTTTCTTTCCACTTGAACCCTTGCTATCAGGCCCTCTTCTTTTTCCCCTTCCTCACAAACACTTTGTAATTCATAAATTATTCTTTTGTCATGTCTTACGCTGTCTGATGTTTCCCTTCCCCCACTTCCTGGACGGGGGGGTGGGGGGGCGTGGATATGTAGATCCTTGTAGTCTGTTCCCCCTTTCTACCCCATCCCAGTATCCCTCCCAGTATCATCACCACTCTTAGCATCTGTCCTGCATTCCCTGTGTTTCCAGGTCTTATCCGTACCAGTGTACATCCTCTGGTCTAGCTGCATTTGTAAGGTAGAATTGGGATCATGGTAGTGGTCTGGGGGTGGGGAGGGGTAGGAGAGAGAGGAAGCATTTAGAAACTAGAGAAAAGTTGTATGTTTCATTGTTCCTACACAGCACCCTGACTGCTCTTCTCCCCGAGACCCTTCTGGAAGGGGATGTCCAGCTGCCTAAAGGTGGACTTTGGGTCCTCACGCCGCACTGCCCCTCATTCACAATGATAGGATTTTTGTTCTTTGATGCCTGGTAGTGGATCCTTCAACACCTCGTGATCACACAGACTGGTGTTTCTTCCATGTGGGTTTTGTTGCTTGGGAGCTACATGGCTGCTTGTTTACCTTCCAGCCTTTAAGACCCCAGATACTCTATCTTTTGATAGCTGGGCAGAATGGGTGGAATCTTGCTCACCTGCTATTTCTAGGTCTTAGCAGAAGAAATGTTTCCTGGTATTTGTGATTTTCCAGCAGGCTGCATTCGCGCTACTGTCCTCAAGGGATTTTATAAATTCTGTCAAATAGTTTTACTCTTGCCCCTGTACCCTAAGTCAAATAATTACTTTTAAAACTATGTACTTTGTAGCCTTATGTTTTAAACAAGAAAGGAACCGTCGGCAGAGACCGAATTGCTGAATTACTGATCAGCCGGACAAACCCGTTGCCCTCGTGTTGATGCTGACCGCAGCGACCCTCTGGGACGGACAGGACTGTCTCTCGGGGCTTTGGAGATGGCCAGTCTCCACAGAGCAGACGGCCTTGTCTTTGTGCGCACAGCCAGCCTCACAGTTAGCAGCCGGATGCTTACTCCAGTGTGCCACTAGGATCCCTTTCCTGATCCTAAGGGGGCCAGACACACGTGGTAGAAGGGATTTCCGAGATGCCTTCTGTGAGGTCTGGTCTCCGTCTCCCCTCATCCAGAAAGTGCCATGCGCCGTCAATGCAGTCCAAGGGCCAGTCAAAAAGTATTGCTACTGGGGGGGGGGGGATCTGGTTCATACGAAGGGTGTCTAAGCATGTCTCTGATTGTTCGTTGGCTGCAGGCAAGTTCTCAGTGGTACCCCTGTCTTGGCTGCATAGGCAGAATGCCTTCCCCCCAGAGACCCAGTCCCAGCATGGCTTCCAGAGACACCTGGCCCAGGGGGTCATGCCACTGTTTTGGTGGGGGTGATGTCCTGGATAGATTTCTCTCAAAGGACCCAGGATGCTCACCAGGTTCATCAGGAAGAGGTTTCGAGAAAACGGACCACTCCATTCGTGAGCAAAGTTGTACCGAGAGATGTCTTCCCATCAGGATGGCGCAGCTGCTCGCTCTCCAGCCCTTACTGACTTTCCGCTGGGCTGGAAGGCGTGGTCCTTAGCACCCCTGCCGCGCGGAGCATGCAGGCCTGGGGTCTCCAGGTGACCGGCCCTTCCATGAAGCGTCTGTGGCTTTGCCGCAGGACTCTGCTTCTGCCTCGTGTCTGATCGCCGTGGCTGCCCTTCGTTTCGTTTGCGGGGTGGAAGCTACCCAGTACAAACCTCTTGTAAGGTCCCTCTGCCCACTCCTGCCCCTGGAGGATGCTGTTCAGAGGCTCAGCCTCCCTTGTCCGAAGACACTGCTGTATCTCTATCATCTTTCTTCCCTGCCTTGCGTTCTGGGCCTCAGTCAGCCAGCCTTCCACATTTACAACTCGGCCCGAAGCCAGTCCCCATCTGCCCTGTCACCTGCTGCTCAGAGCACTGGACCAGGCTTGGTTATCTGATGCTAAGAATCAGTGGGGAGGGGAGACTCTTGCTTGTAGACGTGGGCCTCTAAGGAAACAGCCTCCCGACTCTGAGCCTCTGTGCGTAGTTCCTTCAGAGTCTAGAAAGCAAATTCATTGTCATCGAGGCAGTGCTGACTCCTAGTGAGGCTCTGTGGGAGTTGAAAGTCTCACCTTTCTCTCAAAGAGCTGCTGTGGTTTTTTGAACAGTCAACTCTGGATGGCAGCACTACACGTAGCCCCTGTGCCGCCGGGCGCCCAGGAGAACGGAGCTGTGGGCCGGGAGAGAGCAGCACAGCCTAGAGATGTCTCTGAGAGTCTTGGTGGAGGCCCACTAGGGAGGCAATGATGGCAGGGGCAGTGGCCTCCCCCGTTTGCCCTCTGAAGATGATGATGAGGAGAGCCCCCCAGGAGAAGGCAGGAGTGTCTGGGTAAGCTCCCCGAGGGCCCGAGTGGCGCTCAGGCAGAACCCGTACATGGATCAAGAAGCAGTTGTGGGAACAGAACAGGGGGACACTGCAGAGTTTGACATCAGGAAAGATGCGTGTCAGGGCTGTGCTCTCTCCCCAGACTTATTCCAAGAGAAGCTAGGTTCCATGAAGGGGAATGTGGCATGAGGATGGGAGGAGGGCTTGGGGACAACCTGCTACCTGCAGCTGACACAGCCTGGCCGGCTGACCGCGAGGGAGACGGGAAGCACTTGCTGATGAAGGCCCCGGACTGCAGCCTTCCGTGCGGACCGCAGCTCAGCGTCAGGCAGACAGACAGCCTCATGATGGACGGATTGAGGACTGAGGTCGTGAAGGCCTCCCTCTGACTCAGTCCACAGTCCATGCTCCAGGAAGCAGCCGTCAGCCGGTCAAAGGACACACTGCCTGGGACGAATCGGCACAAGATCCCTTCAAAGGGTTTAAAACCAAGGATGGTACTTGGAGGAGCAAGGGACTCCCGGCCCAGTCCCGAGAGTTCTCCGTGGCCTCACCTGCATGTGAAAGCTGGGCCCCGATAAGGAAGACCGGGAAGAAGGGGCGTATGTGAATGCCGGCCTGGGGAAGAATGAGGACAGTGCCGTGGCCTGCCCAAAGAATCAGCCGCTCTGCCATCTCAGCAGTCCAGCCAGCTCCTCAGAGGCCAAGGCGGGCACGAGCACGTCTCACGTACTCTGGGCATGGTGTCAGGAGAGACCCGTCCCTGGAGAAGAAGGGCGTCATGCTTGATCAAGCGGAGGGGCAGCGAAGGAGAGAGGGGCTCCGGATGAGATGCTCCGAGCCAGTGGCTGCAGCACAGTCTTAAATCCAGGCTGGCTCAGGACCGGACAGTGTCTCCTCTGCTGGCCACCCGGCCGCCCAGGGGGTGCCTGACCTGACTACTAACCCAGCGACAAGTGGCATTCACCACGCTGTGCTGCCCTCATCCCCACTCTGTCCGCACGGGTTTCCCAGCATGCTCCAGAGAAACTCTGTGTCCCAGAGATCGCAGCTCCCCACTTCTCTCCCCCACCCTCCCGGGGTCACCACCCCTAAGATGGTTGTCTCAGCCTTGGCCCCCGCTGGGAAGTTCATCCAAGTGGGACTCCCAGTGTCTGTCGTAATGGGCTTCTTTGGTTTGGTGTTCGTTGCCCTCCCCCCCCCTCCGACCCCCGTTGGCTCCCATCTCGGTGACCCCATGCAGACCCGGAGGGCTTTTGCGGCCTGACTTTGGGGAAGTGGTTGACAGCCCTTTCTTCCTAGTCCGGCAGCTCGGTTGGAATACAGCCAGCGTCCTAACAGCACGTACGTCTCCAGCGACAGCCAGGGCGGCTGTGTGGAGGGGCGCTGGCTCGGGCCTCCTGCACGGAAGGGGAGAACCCCTGCTGTCCTCATGGCTACACCGGGCATGAGACTTTGGAGGGTCTCAGAGGTGGTGGCACGTGCCACAGCGCCATTCCTCCTCAAGGCGGACTCATGTTCTGTGTGTGCGTGCACCAGACTGAGTTTACCTGTCCATCTGCTGACGGGCACTGGGGGGGCTGCCCTTCTTTACCTGTCCATCTGCTGACGGGCACTGGGGGGCTGCCCTTCTTTACCTGTCCATCTGATGACGGGCACTGGGGGGCTGCCCTTGTTTACCTGTCCATCTGCTGACGGGCACTGGGGGGGCTGCCCTTGTTTACCTGTCCATCTGATGATGAACACTGGAGGGCAGCTCTCATTTACCTGTCCATCTGATGAACATGGAGGTTTAAGCACGCTCGGTTCTCTGCGTGCCAGTCTTCGGGGTGTGCACGAAGGAGTGGGAGTGGGGGGGTCACCTGCAGTTCTCCGGAGAGGAGGCCCCTCTTACATTCCCACACCAGTGCACGGAGATCCCTTCCTCTCCACACCCTCACCAACACTCAGCGCCGCCCTCCCCCTCTCGGTCAATCGCCCTCTGAGTGGGTGTGATTCACCTGTTGTGTTTTGAATGAAAGACTCTCCAGGCAACCCGGTTTGGCCCACGGGGCCGATGCCAACCCTTTTCCGGACAGAATAGATTGAAAATTCCTTGCCAGTGTGTGATGTTTCGTAGTGCCCCGGCGTCTGTTAGGAGTCTAGTTGAGCCCCCACCCCAACCTGGTTACTTACTGCGTGGACTCTGGGCCCACCAATAGGGAAGCTGCAGCGGTCACGGACCCTCCTCCAGTGGAGACTGTAACTAATGCACCACCTTGTACTGACCCCCACCTGGAAGTTCCTCTGCTTACTTACATTGTCTGCAAGCTGAGAAGTGAGTGTGTCCAGCAGCGGTTCTCAGCCTGTGGGTGGCGACCCCTTGGGCGGGTGGGTCGAATGACCCTTTCACAGGGGTTACCTCTGACCATCGGAAAACACATAAATATTTCACAGCTTATAATTATATCTGGTTTTGTAATTAATCACTATGCTTTGATTATGTTTAATGATGTTCAGTTTGTAACAAGGGAAATGCATCCTGCCTATCAAATGTTGACATGACGATGCGTCACAGGAGCAAGGTGACAGTGATGAATGACGTAGCGATGAAAAGAGCGTTCTGGTGGAGGGTGGGGGGGAGCTGTCTGAAAGGGCCGAGGGTGAGGAAGGTTGAGAACCACTGCTGTGAAGGGAGGATACCGGAGTGGAAAGGCGTCAAGTGGAGCTTGTCCCCACGTTGGCTGGCCTTCCAATGAGCTGGTCTTGTGACTACTCAGACCTGCGACTCCAGCTTGCCCTGCAGCCTGGCCTGGCCTGGGAAGCTTAGTAACCCCCTGGCGATTCTGATCGGGTTGGTGTGGGTGCAGTCTGTGGGGTGGGATTTTTAAGAAGGTCTGGCCGGATATAGACCATCTTCTCTGTGTACGGGGCCCTGGTCGGGATGGGCTGCGAGCCCCATGGCCGGCGGTTCCACAGGAGAAAGACTGGGTTTCCACGGCCACCGGCAGCCACAGTCGGGAAGCCCCAGGGTCAGCGTTGTGGGCTGTGCTTGGGGCCCTGGTGACACGGCGGGTCTGCTTTGGGCCACCACCCACAAGGTCAGCAGTTCGAGACCACCAGCCACTCCGAGGAAGGAAGATGCCTGGGTCTGCCTGGAGTCTCTCTAGGGCACTTCTCTCTCTCATGGCCGGGACCACTTGTAGTTGATTCCATGCAGAGGGTTTTGCCCAGGATTGGGTTAAAAAAAGGTGAAGGAATTGAAGATGGCCCCAGAGATGACGTTTTCCTTTTATTATTATCGAAAGGAGCCAGGAAGATGTTAAAACTTTCAGAAAAACATTGGAAGAGCCCTAAGAGCCCATCCAGCCTCCGTTACAGGAAGGCACAGGAAATGAGCGGGAGGAAAGACTGCAAAGGCCGACCTCCAACCCGCAGGCATCTTTGTGCCCGGCCGCTCTGTGCCTCGCCTGCCGCCCTTCCTGCCGCCCGGCCCGTGGACGGAGGTGAACCCGCAAGCTGTGTCAATATTTGCCCGCCCCACCTAAACCTTTGGGGAGCAGGAAGCAGACAGGACGTAAATGTCTGAAATGAAAACATTTGCTTCCTCCAAAGCAGATTTCCCCCCAAAGAACTCTGCCCTCCCCTCCGTGGCTGAGCCTGCCTGCCACGCTGCTTGGGCCTTTCCTTGGCCCCGGGGGTCAGCAGAGCGGGCCGTAGTCTGCACAATCCGAGCAAGGTACGCAGCGAGAGGGCCAGTCCTCGGCATTGAGACCCCGCTGTGGCCGGGTTCCCGTAGATGCCCATCTTCCCCTCCAGGGGAAGTTTGGGGTGAGCGCCAACATGGGAACTGCCGCGGTGAGGCGGTCAGAAGAGCTCTATCCAGGCCACGCTTGGTGGTGAGTGTATGTGTGAGACAGACAGACAGACAGTCTATGGGAGAAGTCAGCGACTCCCCAGCCTGGGCCGGCTTGCAATCTTCTGATAAAACTCAGCCTGCCTGTCCCCCCATTTCCCGAAGCTCCAAGGAGTGGCTCGTCAGTTTCGGAGCAGCCTCCAGACCTGGGAGAAGAATGTTCCCACCCCCCCACCCGCCCTGCTGAAAAACCTCACATCAGCCTGTGCTTACTCAGAGCCCTGGGCCACAGGACGCAGGCTGTGGCTTGGCAGATGGCCGTGGCTGTGGTCTCCGGGAGGCCTGTGAGGGAGGTGATTGTTTGTGTATTGGTTTTCATGTGTGTCTTGGTCTTATTTTCATCTTCCCGAGGTACCCAGATGCAATGGTGGTCGATTGATTCGAAACGACTCATTTGTCAGGGTTCCGTGGGGGACGCAGGCTTCCTTCGCCCGTGCAATGGAGCCTAAAAGATTTAATTAGATGCGGAGGCATCGCTGCCTGGGCACCTCTCTGCCGGTCCTCCCAGCTGGACGCCGGGCCCAAGGCTGGAGGGGGACGGCAGCGGGTGGGTTTGCAGGACTCAGCCTCCTCTTCCTCCTTTTGTCTTTATGCAGTCTGCAGTCCCACCTCCCTAAGCTGCTGTTCTCCCACCCACCCACCCCCTTGTCGTTTTTTTCCCTCCCCTGTTCTGGAAGCTTCCTTTATGCTGCTGCTGCAACTTGCTGAGCTCGCTCGTGTTGGAAATCTAGTTGTCAAACAAGTCGAAACCAGACTTTATGAAATAATGTAGCTGAACTGATAGACAGTGAGAGGAATATTAACTACCTGCTGCTTATCTGTTCTTGTGCCAGTTCAACTCTTCCAGGGAGCTGACTTTGATCTTACTGGGAGCTAGCCAAGCCCTGGGTGCAGAGACGTCCAGGTGTGACTTAGGTCCTTCACAGGTGCTGGCTGTGTGTCTGGAGGTGGGGGAGGGGCATCATGGCGGATTGGAGGTTATGGGGGGTGGAGGTGTGAGGCGTGGCTGGAATGGACTTGGGCTGAGCCTTGGGAGGTGAGGTTTGGAACGGCCAGGGTTTCTCCCTGGGACCCAGGGTGACATCAGGAGTCAGGGTAGGGAGAAAGGCTGGGGGATGGGGGGACCAGTTTCATTTTGGGCTGGTTGAAATGAATGCTTATGAAATCTAATCTAATGGGTGGTTGAGAATTGGACTTTCAGGTGGGGGGGGCATGTAACAGGGACATTTAGCGCCCATCACAGGTGTGCCAGGGTGAAGGCTTGTATGCACTGCCACCTGGGGGGAAGCTGGTGGCAAGGCAGAGGGGCCAGAGCCTTGGGGGTGGCAACCTTGTAAAGGAGAACCTGAGATGAGAGGAAAGACAGGGTCACTTTGCTGGCCAGGGCTGCCCCAGATGGCTGACCACAGAGCCTCAGGAACCCCTTCTGTCCCCAGGGCTTCCTGCTTCTCCCCCATCCCCCCGCCCCCAGTTTCCAGGAGCTGTTTTCCCCTAGGCTTTCCTTCCGTGTATGCAGCGAGGGTCAGGAAGTCCGTCTGTCCCCTCCACATTCTGACGGTGTGTCTGGACCCAGCATGGCATGTCTGCACGGTCTGCTTTTAGACTTCCCCCGAGAGCGTTTGAGCCCAGCTCAGGGGCAGGGCTCTGGGACTCACACCAGGGCCTTTGCTGAGTGCACCCGCTGTGGTCACTGCCTCTGCGCCCCATGGGACACTGTAGGCCCACTCCTCCATCAGAGCACGAGCAGGTGATGGGCGGCCCGTGGTGCAGGAGGCTCCCAAGGAAAGGGTGACACTGTGGAGAGAGAAAGATGCATTCGATCCCAGTGACCAGGCGTGCACTGCAGCCCCAGAGACACCACCACACCTCCTTGGCCCATGGCCTGAATCTCCCGGGAATGCTCCCAGCCCCTGACCATCGAAGGAGGGCCATCTGGCAAGGTCCTTGCTGAATCCACCCGGCCACGGGATAGCTAAGATGCACTCTTAAATCAGGCCACCCTTCCAGCTTTTCTGCTGACACCAGAGTCCTCAGTCTGGGCGCAAAAGCCAGCTGCTTCTGGGCCCCAGCTTCCGCGCCGTACAGGTCTGTCCACATGGGACTGCCCAGCGTGGCCTTCCCCATGAACTAGAAGGAACAGTGACAGCTACGGCCCCAAACTTTCCTGGTGGGCGGCTGGGTCCCAGGCACACTAGGGCCTCCCTGCCTCGCCCAACCCTTGTGACCTTCCCTGCAGTGGCCTGCCCTCTTCAGTCTGTTCTCCCAGAGGGCACCGGGTGGGACGACGCCCACCATCACTACGGAGTCAGTTCTCCTGGGGGACCCAGTGGAACTGTGCTTCGAAGAGGTGTCAGGGCTGGTGCTCCTCCCCATAGTTCTCCAGGCCTTCTTGGTGGGGGGGGCTGCTCCGGTAAGCAGCCTGGGGTGTTCGCCTCACCCAGGACCTCCATGGTGGCACGAGACCAGCGGGTGGCTGCTCAGCCTCCCCAGAGAGGTGCCCCAAATCTGAACCACTGAGTTCGCCCTCCTTCCCCCGCACAGGTCTGTGTAGACCAAGGGGCTTTGTGGCCACCGGGCTGAGTTCTTGACTCGGCAGAGCCTGCCCTCTCACCACCATCTGGGGCATTCACCCGCGGGCTGCCAGGGATGCTGGGTCGCTCTGAGAAGCTGGTCACTGCTGTGCAAGGCGGGGGCATCTCTGCGGGGTCAGACATACGTACACACCGTGCACACACACAACCACATCTTTAAAAAATCATTTTATTGGGGGCTAACAACTCTTAGCACAATCCATCCATCCATCCATGCAGTGTATGCCAAGCACATCTGTACATTTGATGCCATCATCATTCTCAAAATATTTGCTTTCTCCTTACGCCCTTAGTGTTAGCTTCTCATATTTCCCCAACCTGCCCACGCCCACCTCCCTCATGAACCCTTGGTAATTTATATATTATTATTATTATTATTATTATTTTTCACATTGTACATTGTCCGATGTCTCCCTTCACCCACTTCCCTGTTGTCCATGCCTCAGGGAGGAGGTTATATGTAGATCCTTATCATCGGTTCCCCCTTTCTACCCCACCTTCCCTCCACCCTGCCAGTACTGTCATTCTCACCACTGGTCCTAAAGGGATCATCTGCCCTGGCTTCCCTGTGTTTCCAGTTCCTATCCGTACCAGTGTACATCCTCTGGTCTAGCCAGATTTATAACACAACCGTATTTTAAAGCATAAAATTCCGTGTTTTTTTTCATGTGTTCCCAGACACGCGCTTCTCTTTCTTTCTCTCCCGCCCCCTACCACCCCCACCCCCCACCCCACACACTCTCTCTGCTCTCTAGTTCAGGAGCAGAGTTCTTATCTGCCCCACAGGAACCTCAGAACTCATAGGCAGTCACTTCTGAGGCCCCAGGCAGCTGCTGGGGTCCTTGTTGCTTTTGCAGATGCCAGGAGGAGCGGGGCTGTTTGGGGGAGCCTGGCTCCCTTCACCTGATGTGGTGTTGCCGGGACGGTCCGTGCCAATGTTCCGTTCCTGTTTGGGGCTGGGTGGTCTTCCGTCGCCTGGCTGACCTGCACCGTCATCTGTCGGTGGGCACGTGGGCTGTTTCCGCCTTTCTGCTGCCGTGATTAATGCCGCCTGGCACATTCATATGCAAGTGAGTGTGTGGGAGTCCCGGTACAGCTATTCTCCACACGGACTTCAGGAGCAGGACCCTGGGCAAATGGGCCTGCCCTGCTCGCTTCTTGAGCAACTGCCCAGCCGGGGCAGCAACCTGCAGGTCCCCTCTAAGCCTGGCGGGGTCTGAGGAGTAACGTGAACCACAGTGCTTCCTGGGAGTGAGAATCGGGAGGCCGGACCAGCCACAGCAGCAGTGAGTGGAGGGGGTGCAGGACCTGGGGGACTTAGGTTCCATCCAGAGGGCAGCTGAGTCCAGGGTGCCGTGTCCAGGGAGGCGACTGAGCCTCCTCTGGGTTGAAGGGGTGGGTGATCAGTGGCCACATGGTGGGCTTGGGAGGTGGGTCCAGGAAGTCCCTGTGGATGTGAGATGCGGGGCCCTGAGCCTGGAATGGTGGCAGAGTGTGGCCTCTTAGCCTCTAACCTGCCCAAGGGAAGAGAGGGTTACAAATCAGAACACAGAGCCGGGCCCAAGCACAGCCTGCAGGTCAAGCTGATGTGGGAGGGGAGGGGAAGGGAGCACGTAGCCCAAGGCAGCTGGCAGGAAGCTGTTGCTTGCCCACCTGGGTGACCACACAGGCACAGCTGGGCTCAGGGAGGGTCTACTGAGGCCAGCGCTTCCTCCAGCTCAGCGGTGAGAGACATTGGTCCCTGGCAGGGCCCAGACTCCAGGAAGCTCAGCAGCCACGCTCAGCCTCTCTGACGTGCGTCTCTGTGGTGGCTTCTGCTTTCTCTGGGGAGTGGAGACCAAGGGCTAGTTTGAGAGAGGAAAGAGTCATAGGGATAATGAAGAGTTTTTTGGGAGAGGGGTTGGGGAGAAGGGGGAGCAGCTATTTGTGAATTAAATGCACTCATGGTACAACTACATCGGGCTCCTGGCAGCTAGGCTGACTGGCACAGGATTTAGGGTAGGCATGTGACATCAAGGCTGGCATCAGAGCCCCTGGGGTAAGGCAAGTGTGGCAGGGCCCTACTCCCCCTACTGCTAGACCGGCTCCTGGAGATGTGGGCAGCTACCTCGTCAGGATGGGCCGCTGACGTTCCTATGTCAGGGGTCCCAGCCCACCTTGGGCAGAGGCCTCCCTGGGGGCTGTGGGCCGTGCTGCATTCTAGGGGGGACACTTCTCTAGCCACCGCCTCCTGCTGTCCCAGTTTACAGACTGGGGTGTAGATAGACAGCGCCCGAGCGGCAGCACCCACAAGGGTCTCCTGGCTCGTGTGAGTGCCTTCCACCTCCTCTTAGGAACTGAGCAAGAGTGGGGGCTGCTGCCTGCCCGTCCCTCATCCCCAGCTCTTTTCCTACCTCTGTCGGGCACCCTGAACCCCTACTGAGGCCCCCACGCACCTGTGCCATATCTGGGCACCAGCCTCCTGCAGGACCGCCCCCACTGACGTCTGCAGGCTTCAGCCCTGGCAGGGCACAGTTAGGGCTCTCCATGGCAGCCCAGCTCTCTGCAAACGGTAAACTCGACTTGAGGGCAACATTCAATTATGAAAATCTATTTCTCTTGACACATTCAAAAAGTCTCCTAATGCGCCTTTGTGCACGCGCACGTTTAGTGACACATCACTAAATGCGTGTGTGGTTGCCTTGGAAACATCTCCCTTCTCACACGGCGGCGTTCCAAGAGCCAAGATGCGGGAAGTTTTCTCTGTAAAGAGAAGCAGAGCAGAACTTGGCAAGTTGTCATCACACTAATCCCCAGACTGTCACTCTTCCCCGGCCACCTATCTCCTGCTTCCTGTCACAGCCCGCACCCGTCTCTTCCGCTTCCTGAGGAATTCCACAAGCTCTGTTCTTCGCCCCCATGCCAGGCACGTCACGGAAGGACCCCAGGGCTTCTGAGAAGCTCAGGCGTCGTCGTCGTGCCACTCAGGAACGTCGCGGTCTCCGAAGAACAGGAGGCACCGTTCCTTTGCAGACTCTGAAGCTGCCCTGGGCCTCTCTCCACCAGGGAAAGATGGGCTCTGCCGGTGTGTCTTGAAGGCACGCGCACGGCAGGATGACACGCGGCGCGCTCAGACCTCGGCCCTTGTGGGGCATCAGGAATCCTGACGATTTTCACAGCCGCGTGTGCGGTCAGCGGCCGGGGTCAGCTCGACGGCAGCTGGCCGAGAGAGGTCACGGCGTGGACGGACCGCAGTGTGGAGAAAGGTGGAGGAGCCTCGAGGCTGACGGCTGGCCGGGATGATTTCTACGCTTCCCGTCTCAGCCTGCCGTGGACTCCACCCTCACCCCCGCTGGCACCTCTTTCTCAACTGTAAAGAAGCTCTCTGAGGCAATCCCAGGGCCCTAGTGAGTGATCCCATGCCCAGTTCCCTGGGCTGCACTAACCCTGGGCTCATGAGGCCAGACTGGCGTTTGCCTGGCTGCCTTTCCAAAGTAGGTGCCCAGGGGATGGAGGAGGAGGCACCTGGCACATCTCTCGACCCCAGGACCTTACTGACCAAGGACTGAAATGGCCCAGCAGAAAGCGCCTCTGCAGGAAGTTTGGCCTTCTGTGGCGCAATCAGTGCCCGGCGCCGGCTGTGGCAAGGCCTCCAGGAGCCCTGTCGGCCTCTGCCAGGAGGCCACCTGCCCAGAGTCCTTCTGAGGGGGGTCTGAACTTACTGGAGGGCATGGGTGGGGAGCACGCATCTCCCCCAGGGTTCTGGACCAGACATCAGCCAAGCCCTGTAGATTCGGTTATGTCTCTGTGCCTCCCCTCCAGCAAGGCTTGGGGGGCTCCAGTAACCGTTGACCCTGTTGAGGATGAGTCAGAGCTGACCTTTGCCATGCCATGTTTTGAATTCTGTCCTTGCGTTTGTGGGGAGTTGGCCTCGAGCCAGTTCTGAGTCCTGGAGGCTCCACGTGGCTGAGAAGAACCCCTCAGCTCTTTAAGATTTCCGGGGCCTCACCTTTCAGCGCAGATCCCCAGGCCTTGTCCTCTCCAGCCCTTGGGGTGAGGGTGGGGGTGGTGGTCAGGGGAGTCCAGAACGACTCCTGCCTTCTTAGGCTCCAGTAAACCTGCAAATGTGGATGTATAGATGGCTGTTGGGAGGACTGGCTGCCCCTTGGAGTTCCTGGCTTGTGCAATTTTGTCCGTTTGGAAGGAAAATAAAGGCGACTTGGTTGTCTACCTAATCCACACACCCTGTAATTCTCACCTGGAAAATCTGGCTCTCCTATTTCAAATCACTTAATGGCAGAGGCTAACGCGGGCTTTATTACCCTTATCCCAGCTTAGAGTTAAACTCATTTCTCACCGTTTGTTTGGTAAATCAGATCGCCCGGAAGGGAGACCCGGAGGGGCTGGCCTAGGAGAAAGGGAGAACTGTAAATGACCCCAGAAAAACTGGCTCCACAGGGAAGCGAAGCCCAGCTCTGGGGACACACTTCCGCCCAGGATGGGGCTCACCAACTTACCGAACGAAAATTCTAGAAATGCGACGATCGATGTCCTGCAAGAATCAGAGAGACCGCTGCCACTGAGTCCTGGAGCTCCAATGGGAAATGCACTGGCCCCTCTCTCCTGCCAGCGTCCACTGGACACAGCTGGCTGAGAACCAGGCTCAGCTGCCCTGAGATGTGCCCCTGGCTTGAGGGGTGGGAGGGGTCTGAAGCCTTGGGTTTGCTTGGCTGTCTGTCTTCCCTGGGTTCTGGGAAGGCGGGTCTGTCTCTGCAAGGTCCCGTGTGACCAGAGATGGGAGGAGCAGCTCCTCCCCATCCCTGTGGACCTTGATCAGTCAAGGTAGTGTCCATCTCCTCCAGGGCCAGGAGACCATGACCCGAAGTGACCATCCTCCTCTTAAAATTAGAAGAGGCTCCTCCTGTGCTTTACCCCTCAGACCTCTGAACAGGCTGCTCGAAGAAACGTGCTCGTTCATTAGTCACAGACGGCTCCTTCTGGAAGAGGCCCTGGTGATGCAGAGGTTAAGCACTCGGTGGCTCAGAGAGAAGGCAGCAGTTAGACCCCCGTGAGCTGCTCTGTGGGAGAAAGACGTGACAGTCTTTCAGTTGCGATCAGAGCAGCCTGGTAGTGCTGGGGGCGAGGGGGGAGGTGCTATGGGTTGCTGTGAGCTGCGATCAACTCCGTGACAATGGGCTCATCCCTCCGGCCCTGTTAGAAGGCGTTCTAACCCCACTCTGCCTGTGGCCTGTGCTGGATGCCCAGAAAGAAAACGACTCCCCCACAGGAGAGTCTGGGCCTGAGGGTCACACCTGGTGTGTCAGGCGTGCATGTGCCAGAGCTGCAGGGTGTGGGATTTAAACAAGCCACCGAGTCTGTGCCACCAGAAGCAAGCCTGAAATGGGCTAGATTGGGTGGAGTGGAGTGGTTCCCCGTCAGGTCAGTGGCATTGTTTGCTCACTGCAGAGGGCAGGGGGTGGGGGTGGCACAGTGCCCCAGGGCTGGCCTGAGCAGGCCAGCTGAGTGGTTTGGGAAGCTCGGCCTGCTGTGTTCCCAGCAGTGGTCATCCCACGTCAGAGGCTTTATCTTCCTAGCAGCTCGACTCCTGAGAGTCTGACCGGCCAACCCCAAGGTCTCCAGACCTTCCCTGAGGACACTTGTGACTCTCCCCTCCCAGGGTTCTAAGCTGAGGATCCTTCTCCTGTGTCCCTTCGCCCCACATGCTGGCTGGCCGCCATCCCAAGCCTCCCAGACTCCAGGTCCAGGCAGGGCATGGGCTTCTGCCCCTGAACCCGCTAGTTGCTCCTGGGAAACAAATAGCTGCTTTAAGGGACCCTGGGACTCCTGCGAGCTCAGCTCGCTGCCAAGGAAGCTCTGTGAGGTGGAGTCACGCTCTCCTGGGAAGTGCAGCTCTGCTAATGTGTTCTCTAGTCCTGTTCCAGCTGGCAGCCACCGCTGCCACCCCTCGGGCAAAGCCCCCGGCACCCACTCCGGCTTGGGCTGCCTCGCTGGCAGCACTTGGCAGCGGGCTGTCTAGCAGAGACGGAAGCCTGCTGGCTGCCTCAGCTGTGCCATCTTCTCCCCACCTCTGGCAAGCCTGGGCCAGGCCTCGTGGAGGTTGGCCACAGTTGCCCCGGTGCCCTCCCACTGACGGGCAGGGTCAGTGATGAGCCCGGAGCCAGCTCCTTTACCGCTGCCTCAGCACCCCTCTCGGAGTCACGGTGATGGTGTCACCGTCCCCTGGGGGTGGGGGGCCGGGGGATCAGAAAGGACGTCGCGCACATGCAAGTCCACCGCTGTCCAGTGAGTCCCGGGTGGCCGCCCCGGGTGTTGGAGAAGAGCCGCTCAACAGGCAGCTGTCTTATGCGTGGTGGGGGTGTTGTTGAGAGCTCCCAGCAGGACCTACCCCAACCCTGCCGCTTCTCTGCCCGCAGTTTCGTGCCATCGACCCCTGCCTCAGAGCCGTGCGCCGTGACCACCCGCTCTTCTGAGCCGGTCGGTCCTCCCCACCGCCACACTCACGGCCGGCTGAGGGTCCAGCCTCACCCTCGAGGTTCTCCATCCCTCTGATCCCGCACAGAGAGTTCTTAACCAAGAGTAGGGGGTGCCTGGCAGACCTGTTTTTATCCATGCAGTGAAACGAATTTGGTTTTAAGAGGACGTCAGAGGCTGTTTCTGGCCTGAGGCTGAAAGATGATCTCAGGGCACTATGTTCGGGGAGCCTCCAGACCTCGGTGGCTCCAGAAAGTCTGTGTTCCATGAGAATTAAAAATTCCGTCTTGTATTTTTTTTTCTCTTTCCTTTTTGATCAGGTTTTTCATTTAACTCCCCTCCCCCACCCCTGTGGAATCTTTAATGAAAATGTTCAATCTGGTAGCCGAGCACCAGGTGTCAAGACGGAAGAGGCAGTTAGCGCTGCGCTCCGTGTCCCCTTTCCATTCCGGATGCCCTCCTTCCTCTGTTGCTCCAGACAGACAGAGAAGGATGCCCCCTGCAAGCTTCTAAGGCCCTGGACACTGTGCGGTGAACTGGAAGGTAGAGGAGAAGCACTAGACACGTTTTTAGGCCAATTTACTAGACGGTTCCCTGACACCATGGCCCTGACCCTGCAACCCAAGGGGCTAAATCCTGTGAGATGCTCGGTTGCTGGTAAGCTGACGCAGCAGCTTCTCTCGCCGGTGTTTTGTTTGTCTGCTTGGTGGCTGGGGAGGCATCGTTAGAGAGATACAATGTACAGCTTTCTCCAGCTCCGCTTTCCTCAGGCAGAGGATTAGTGCCAGCCACTGCCTTGACTGGCCCATGCTCCTGTTGATCGCTGCGGTCTTCCCATCACCCTTGACCACCCGCCAGACCTGCTCCTGGTGATCCCTGGTAAACGGTGACACCTCTCTACGCTTGTCTGCCCGTGCGAGGGAAGCCACACACGATTTGGCCTTTTGTGGCTAACTCAACACACAGTCTTGGTTTCTTCCATATTTTAGCATCTATCTAGACGGCATTCCGACTGCTGGCTAAGTTGTATTCTACTGTCTCCAGATACCACACTCCGTCCATGCGTTTATCTGTTGATGGGCATTTAGGTGGTTTCTAGCTTTGGACTCTTGTAATCAATGCACGGGGGTGTCAAATCTCCGAGTCTCTGTTTCGCAGGTGTCCACCAGGGGTGGAACTGCTGGTCATGCAGGGGGCAGCGCTGGCGAGGTCGTGGGCTACGCATGACTGCTGACCGCGAGCTCCGTGGTTTGAACCCACCGCCACTCCTCGGCAGGAAGAGGAGACTGTTTCAGTAAAGACTCGGCGTCTGGAACCCCGCAGGGCAGTGCTGCTGGGTCCTGCAGGGTGGACCCTGAGTGGGGAATCAGCTCGAGGACAGTGAGGAGTGGGAGTAACTGTATCTCTAGTCCGGGGAAGAATGGCCACCACGGATCTCCGGGACACGTGTTCCACTTTCCCCACATCCTCATCCCCAGTGGAATAAGGCGGTATCTCCTTGTGGTTTTGATCTGCACCTCTCTGATGGCGGCTAAGGACGCAGCGCACCGTTTCATGTCTGCCGTGGCTATTTGCGGGTTCTTGGTGAATTGTCTGCTCAAATCCTTCCCCCATTTTATGATTGGGCGATTTGTCTTTTTGTTGTTAAGCTATTGGTGTTATATATATATGTGTGTGTGTGTGTGTGTGTGTGTATGTATATATTAGCTATTAGAGTCTCACTGGGTGTGTTGTTTTAGAAGATAATCTAGTCAGTAACTTTTCACTCTTTTTGGTTAAGTCTTGAGTTTGAATACAGGTTTTTACTTTGTATTATGTTTTATTTATTTAGTCTTCTGCTGTTTGTTCTTTTGGTATTATAGTAGATAATCCCTTGTTATAAAGCTAAGCCTGACGGTGTTGCCCCTGACTCTTCTTCTTAGAATTTTATGGTTTTAGATTAGACATGTAGGTCCTTAATCTATTTTGAATTTTTTTTGGTGTGCTCTGAGGCATGGATCTGGGGTTTCTTTTGGCATGTGAAGAGCCAGCTTTCCAATAGCGTTTATTGAAGCGCTCGCATTTAAAGAGAAGGTATGCTGACCTAGATGTGGTACCGTTGGGTTTTCTTTTTCTTTTATTTTTTTTTTGGGGGGAGGCATCACTGCCTCTGGTGGCTGTGGGCGCTACCCAGTGCTGCTTCCGAGAGCCGCTGCTGAATTTGAACAGCTAAGCCCGTGGTCCGCAGTCCCGCACTCAACCACTTACACCACCGGGGCTCAGCCCACCATTGGGTTTTCTTGTCAAGGATTCAATATTTGGATCCATAATCAATACCCAAGGAAACAGCAGTCAAAAAAAAATCAAATGATGTCTTCCACTGGGTAAATCTGCTACTGCAGATTTATAAACCTTATAAAACATTATAAACCATAAAACATTATAAACCAGAGCTGTCACTCTGAGGGCTATTGTGTACCTATGACCCTATCTCATATGAAAGCAAAAGGTGGCCAAAGGTTACTCAAGGACCAACGAAGAATCGTTGCATTTGAATGACAGTGTTGGTGAAGAATGCAGCGGAATATTCCCACGGACTGCCCGAAGAATTACGGTCTCTGGATTAGCAGTACAGCCAGCATGCTCCTTCAAGGGACGGTGGCGAGGCCTGGCCTCACACCCTTTAGACATCAGGTTTGGTAAAATAGAAGGTCACTGAAAAAGAGGAAGGCTCTCAAGAAGCCAGATTGACACAGCGATTGCAACACTGGCCTCAAAACCAGCAAAGATTGTTTGTGGGGGATGGAGCGGGACCTGGTGTTGTCTCAGGCTATGGTGTGTGGGGTTATCATGAGTCAGGACCACATTGAAGGCACTAGCAACAGCAGCAATCTGTGAGAAAAGGCTGTCAGGGCTTTTCGCCCGTGGTCCTGCTGAGCGGGGTTTGAACTGTGGCCCTCTGGGAAAGGAGTCCCCAGCCTGAGAGCCCACAATCCCTTGTCTTTAGCAGTTCGCGGTCACCAAGCGGCTCCAAGGGGGAACGGCCGTAGAGTCTGTGGCCTGCAGTGTGCCAGGGGCAGTTGCACTCAGCGCAGGGAGTCGCCAGGAGTCAGTGCAGCCTCCGAGACTTGCACACCTCCAGCTGCAGTCGTCCACTGGCACGCCGGGGGCTGTCTTTCTGAGGGCGGTTGTCGGAGGTTGCAGATCTTGCTGTTAGGGACACGGGCTGTCATCACAACCCAAGAGACTTTGGGAAAGGAAGCCGTCGGGACTTGATTTCCCTAGGACGGCTGGGCAGCCTCTGCGGGGCTGAAGCTAGACTCCGAGGCGAGGACACCGTCCCTGGGGTTGAGTGGGCGCCCGCCTCCCTGTCTCACCCGCAACTTGCCAAGCTCCCGAGACGCATGGGCTACATGCGTCTTCTACAAATAGCGGGTCCTTCTTTGTGCTTAGCAAGCTTCTGCCGTCGTCCGTGTGCGGCCTCGCCGGGAGCCCGATCCCACAGCAGAGCCGTGGCGCGTAATCCGCTGACATTGTGGCTAGGGTAAATTTCCCGCCGTCTCCGAGGGAGGTGAGCTCCCCTGGATCCACAGACCGGCCTCTGGGAACTGAAGTGTCTGAACACAAAGCGAGGCCTTATGGGTTTGAAACGAACCATCTTTCGGGCTCGGCTATTTTTAAAGAAGAGAAAAAACAAAATTTTCTTTGAGTGTCTCGTCGACGGAAGACGCCAGCCCACCACATCTCCGAGGTCCCTGCAGACTCCAACACCGTTCTGCCAGGCCGCCTTGGGTCAGACTTCTCCAGAGCCAGAGCGCGCTGGCAAATGTGGGCGCAGAGCCCCCTTCCCGCAGCCCCCTCAGGCCCAGCTCCTGGGGAGCAGGGGGGACTTAGGGCTGTCCAAGCCTGCTCCCCCAGGGCTAACAGTGTCCCTCGAGAAGGGTGTGGGCGGGCCTGCTCCCCTCGGACCCCCCCCCCCCCCGTAATTACAGTGCTCAGATGCTCTCAAAATACCAAATGACGAGATTAGTTACACAGCACCCACCGGCCGCTCTTCCTGGCTCCCATAGGGAGTGGGCCGGGCGAGACACCCCCACATGGGAAACACTTCTCGGGTTTCTGCCCGCGGCCTCTCCTGCTGCAGTTTGACTTAAAGAAAACATGGGAAAGCAGTCTTGTCCTTGGGACCGACGAGGGGACCCCAGGCCTGGATTGGGGACCTCAAAACCCGCGTATGTCTTGGGTGGGTATGATGCACCCTCTAAAGGTGAGCTTGGCACCTTTGCCAGGGCGAGCCTTCCGCCAGGGATAGTCGTGCACGGCCATGAGGCTAGCTAGAGAGGTTTCCTCAATGTTGTAGGGCATCCTCGAGCATGAGGGAGCGCGCGCACGCACGTGTGCACGTTGCGCTGGAGGTGCGTCGGCAGTGCGTCTGCCTAATCGTAAGTAGTGAGTTGCAAAGCGCTGTCTGAAGAAGGAAAGGAGGCGGTGCTTGAGTGTTCCCCGCACCATGCCCACCCCCCCCACCCCCCGCGTGCTCTGCTCAAGGTGCCCAGACAGAAGCAAAGGTGGGCAGAAGGGAGGTTGAGAGAGAACCGTTTGCGGCTCAGGCAGGTGGAAGAGAGGCCCTGTGCCAGGTTGCAGAGGCAGAGGCTCCGGGCATAGGCCTCCCGTGGGAGCCGGTCGTGGGGGGAGTCTGTCGTCGCCCAGCTTCGTGGTTCAGGGCCCTGCAAACCCCACTCTGGTTTGGCCGAGCTTACCAGGCGGTGGGGGGGGGACCAGCCTGCGCAGGCCCATGGGTGCCCTCGTGAGAGCGCCCTCCAGGCCAAACCACAGGCGGAGGAAGAGAAGCTGTGTCCAGCCTGCCCGGTGGGAGGGGCCCTGGGTGGGCTGCTGCGGAAGGAACGAAGCCGCCAAGAAGGGTCCGAGGGCCGTCCCGTGGAGCTGCCCGTTTTCAGAGAGAAGGGCTTCCCTTCCAGCGAGCCGTCCACGTGTGGTTCCGGCTCACAGCAGGACGGAACGCCGCCCCTTCTCACGGTGCCGGTACGTTGGAGCCCACGGGTGCAACCTGTGTCACTCCGTCTCTCTGAGGGTCTTCCCCTCCTGGCCGACTCCCGCTTGGTCCAGCATGCCGTCCTCCGGGGGCGGAACCCTGCGGCAGAGAGCTAAGTCTCGCCCTCCTCTGGGCCGAGGAGCACTGCTGGTTGGACTTCTAACGAGACCCCCCAGTGGTACATTAGAGTCCCACACCAGCACTCAGATGCACCGTTTCTTCTTCAGGCTTCCTTATGTACTGTCCGCCTCCTGCCTGCCGAGAGCGCTTGGGTGAGGGCAGGCATCTGTGCTTGTTAGCTTTTTAAAGACGGCTTGTGCAGCAGGTTTCCCCCTGTTGTGCTTCACTGCACCAGGCAGCGAACCTCAAGGTCACCAGTTCAAAGCCATCAGCGGCTCTGCAGGAGAACAGCGAGGCACTCCGGGCTAGAGTTACCTATGGAAGACCCACAAAAGTCATACCGCTAGGTCCTAGTGGGTCAAGATGAGCCGGAAGGAATCGACTCGATGGTGGAGGGGGGCGGAATGGGTCAGAGGAGCGTGGGCAGCACTGGTTGTGGGTCCTTGAAGTCCTTGACGGCTCTGACCTGCTGCTTTCCGTCGTTTATCAGGATGTCGAGGGGGTTTGGGCCGTGGATCTTGGTCACCGAGTGCATTAAGTCCAAGGAAAGCTGTGTCATCGGCCTGTTGCCATTGTTGTCGATAAGCCCTCCTCCCATCCTGATGGCCGCCTTCGTCCTCATCCGGTCCAGCCCCTCGGGCACCCCGCAGACAGCTGGCAGGAGACTGGTGAGAAGACGCAACCTGTAGGCGCCTTTACCCCCGGCAGTCTCCCGTGTTTTGTTTGCGCGCCTGCCTCCTGGTCCAGGTCCAGGTCCTGCGTGAGCACAGCAGAGCGCTCCAGAATTCCCATGCTTCACAACGTTAGCCCTCGTTTGTTATGACCCACGCGGCTGAATATTGAGCCCCATGCAGCACACACAGCAATTTATGCTCCTCATTATTCTTTAGCAAGAAATAATTTCCTACTCATCTGTCACTTCAGAGTTAGACTAAAGGGCCCTGTACTCCCTGCGCTGAGAAAATAGTTATTGTTGGTGCTTCCGTTCTATTTATGCCCCGTTGGGGGCAAGGGCAGGGTGGGGGTGGGGTGCCGGGGGGCTGCCCTTTGGCAAATACAAATCAGAGGTGGATATAGCCGGAGCAGCGGAACTACGAGAAGGCAGGACCGTGCGCCCTGTCTCCTTGCTGGATGGGAGTGATTCTCGACCTTCCTCATGTCGCAACCCCTTCATACAGCTCCTCAGGTTGTGAAGATGCCCCCAACCATAACATTATTTCCATTGCCGCTTCATCACTGTCACTTTGCCACCGTTATGAATCAGGCGACCCCAGTGAAAGGGTCATTCGGCCCCCAGGTTGAGAACCATTGCTTTATGCCCCACTGCCCACATGACCCTGCCCTCGGTAAGTTATCACTGCCCCCTCTGCCTTTCACCCATCCCCCTCCCTGAAGAAAACGCCCACGTAACCCTCACAGGCGAACCAGCCGCCCTGCAATGTGGTCAGGGGCCAGGGGCTCCAGACTGAGCTCCTCTGCAGCCTCCCGGCACCTCCCAGCCTGCTCGTTCCCCTGCTCACCCGAGCCCGCGGGCTCCCTCACTTTGGGGATCTACATGGAGTGGAGGGCCCAGCCCAGCACGCTCCCTGCTCCTGTGCTGCCCACGCGGGGCGCTGCCGGAAGGGCGGTGGTCGTGCAACCAGCCGCTGGCACTGCCCATTGCTTCCCCCTGGGGCACCCGTCCTGCACCTGTGCCCAGGGAAGAAGCACGAGACCGGCTGGCACATGTCGCGGGCATTCTCTCCCCGCACCCGGCTGGAGGGCGTGAGCTGCAGCTCAGACGTGTGCTTCCTCTCAAGGTCCCTAATTTAGACTCCACTGGGACTGCCATGTGGCGCTTCTGAACCAGGGTGAGGGGCGGGGCCAGGGGTTGGTTTGCCTTGTTGTTCAGTCAGGACTATGGGTCACTTTCCAAATCAGAGCTGGCTTGTCTCCCCAGGTCACTATCGCCACTAAGGATTCTACCGCTGTAGCACCTCTGTCACACACCGCCCCCCCACCCCCCAAACCCTGACCTGCAATTTCCCCTCACTGGGCCGCCTGTGGGCACTGGTGGGGGGGGGGGAGAGGGGCAGACTCTCAAGCTAGTCTTCCATATTTGATGCTTTATCATGGGGAGTCCTGGTGATGGTGACAGCGGGCATTTGTTAGACACACTTGTTAGCCCCACTGCTGGGGGGTGGGGGGTGGGGGGGAAGCTACCTGCTCCCATGAGGATTGACAGCCTCAGAAATGGACAGGGGCCATTCCACTCTGTCCTGTCAGATTGCTAAAAGTCGGAAGTGCTCAATGGCCGTGAGGTTCCAGTCTTTGTTTTACTGGATGCAGGGGTCAATCCAGGAGGGATTAGGGGACCCAGAATGTAATTCAAAAGAAGTTATGTGTTTTATGAGCTTTGGTACGGTTTCTTTATAGGTCTCTGCCTGCACCATTCTAAGTAAGCTTTTTGAAGCTAAGCCTCCTACCACACATACAGCTTTGCTGCCCCCAAAAGACAGCTTGGCCTGCCTGCCGGGTACCCTCAGGCTGGGCTGGAGCTGAGCCCGGAGAGCCAGGTGTTACAGTTTCAGGAATATGGAGAACGAGTGCGAAAACACATAACGAATTATGTTGAAAATAAAGGTGCAGATGTTCCATGCTTCATCATTCAGGTGATTCCACCACATTCCACCACTCATCGGTGGGCTGCAGGACCTCTGTCGGATGTGTCTGGACATTCACTGTCCCACTGGGTGTCCCTTCCCAACTCTGGACTCAGTGACATCCTGTGGGAAGCGTGAAATTGGCCACTGTAGGAATAGTGACACCAAAGAAATGGGGAAACGCTACCCAGCAGGTTTGGACTAGACTTAGGACAGCAGCGGAGGGAATATCAATCAGGTCTAAAACTTAGAAGTGCATCGTTGTGAATAACTTGCAAAACAAGCAAAATTGATAAGAACAAGCGCCTCTTCCAGCATTCCATTCCACTAAGAAGTTGCTCGTGTCATTGACAAATAAGGACCATTCTGATAAGTTGTTTTTTTTTTCATTTGCATCATCCATGTGAGGGTAAATGGAAGCTGTGTTAGTCTGTGTGGACTGGAGAAACAAATTCATAGCCACTGGTGTGTTAAAGAGTTTTATATCAGAGCAAGTGTACACTAAGAAAACACCTCAGCCCAGTCCAGATCAAGTCCATAAGTCCAATATTGTTGATATGTTGATACTAGCCCGTAAATTTCTCTTTAGACTCACCCAGACTTGCAGTGATGCTGAATGCAGGAAGATCACAGGCCAGTGGGTGGGAAGTCTTGTGGATGCAGTGGTGGGGGGAGCATCTCAGCGCTGGCGTGGGTCTCCATGTGGCTCCTCTCGCAGGGAGTGAGCGTGGATTTGGCCTCCAGGGAACAATTTATCTCAATTTATGCCTCCCAAATGCGGTCATCGAGCTGTAGACTCCTCCCCTTAGCAAATTGACAAGAGCTGTACCACCACAGAAGCATAGGCCAGTGTTCCGGTTGGAAGCTAGTGCACCCTTGGGTACAACTCTGCTGACATCCTGTGTGTTCTGCCACCTCTCTGAAAAGGAGGTCCTCTTCCATCCGCCAGTCTCCGTGACTCTGTACTGCCCCCATAACATGGATCTCTCGGTCATCCCACATCTGCCCGTGTGTTTCATGTCTGTCTCTATGACAAGACCGTCTGCTTCAGGAGGGCGAGGACACTGACTGGCTTGCTTACAGACCCTGGGAGGAGAAGGCACACAGGAAAAATGTGGGGGGGCAAAGGGAGGAAGGAAGGAAGGGGCAGTTGTGGACTAATGACCTCAGAGGGTCTCCTGGACCTGGGTGGGTGGCACCGTCCTTCTCCGACGCCGGCCAGGGGAATCTGTACTCCTCTGAACGTCACCCCTGAGCAGCGTCCACTAGCCCCCGTCCTCTGGACGGCACGCTGACAGCACAGCATTTGTGTTCCAGCTTCCACTGAGCTCCGAGCGTCCTCTCGGGGCGCAGACGCCGGTGCCGACGTGCTAAGAGCTCAAAATCGGCCTCCCCAGAAGAATGCTGGGGGCACAGGCGCACACACACAAATAAGCACCCGCCTCAGGGGGCCCCTGAAACCGACCAGTCAAAACCACGCTCTAGAAGTGGGGATGTTCATGGCTGCAGGCCTCTGGTGCCTCTGCACCCCTCCCCTCATGACTGCGGGCCCCTCGCACAGGACCCTGGGCGGGCGGGAGGAAGCGTGGATGGGTGGGTACATGTGGAAAGACGCCGGGCTGCACAGAGCTGAGCTGGTCATCCCATCCACGTCCCAGGGGAGGGGTCTGAGGGAGGCGTCTGTGGCAGCATCCCCCATTGCACAGGGTGGTCTCGGGCCCAGGGCCGGGCGTCTGCTCCCACTTGGGAGACTGGCCAAGCCCAGAAGACCATTTTACAAATTGAACCTCGGACGTGGTCACCGACACAATGTCTGAAAATGGGCAACCTATTTTCAATGGAGCCTGTGTCAGGAAATCCGGGGCTGGAGCATTTAAAGGACTGTAACGTCATCCTGAGCTTGGATTGTCCTTGGGACTTCTTTCAATGCTCAGAGGGGATGGCTCAGGGACCAGAAGACACTCACCACAGAGCCTAGGTTAGCTCCCCCCACTCCCGACCCCGACCCCACCCCCAGCCCCGTAGAAAGGCCAACATGGCAGCCCATCTGCCCTGCATTTTCTTCTTTCTGTGATCACCTGTCCATCTTCTTCACGTTAGCAGTGTCTCTCCTCCCACCACAAAGGGCGGGGAAATCTTGGTCTCTGGAGTTTTTGATTCTGGAAGCTTAAAAGAACTTGGGAGAAACCTGTGATGCCTGCCTTTCACATGAGGACGCTTGACCCTGCTTTTCAGACACAAGAAGGCCTCAAAACCATGGGGTGGGGGGTTGGTGAGGTGGGGGACACACACACACACACACACACAACAAGAACAAGCCATCCAACACTACAATGTTAGAATTTGCTTGGGAAGCAGTTGTCAAGTAAATAGATTTTGCAAAAGCATTTCCTCCCAGGAGAGCTCTCCCTTTCTGTGTATCCCCATATTGAATATTATTCTCCCGTGCGATCTCGGTAGGCAGAGGTACCAGTGGCAGGTAATTTGTCTAGCCAACACCTAATTATGAATTAGAGCCATGCCGGCACAGGTTCACCTCAGCGGCCCATGGTGGGCGACGTTCACATTCAGCCCGGAGTGCTTCTGAAGTCTTCTTGGACTTGCAGGAGAGCTTTCTTGTCCCGGCTGCAGCCTGGGGAAGAGGATTCTGTAAACTATTAGCAGACAATAGAAGCAGCGCCTGATGGATGGAGCTGAAGTAGCGAAACGCTGTTCGATTAAAGGGAGAGGTGAAGACCCCTGGGGCGGGGGCTTCCCTGCTGGCCCTCCCATAAAGAGATACTTATCTCACCATTAAGCAATAGGGTGGTCCAGCACCAGCTGGTGCTACTTGAAGGCCCTGTGCCCTAAAGGGACGCTGTGGGTCTGTGTACTGCGTGGCTCTGAGCAGGCCTCACGGGCAGGGCTTCTGGGGCTGGTGGGTTTTGTTCTCCCTCGTGGACACTTAGCCCAGGCAGGACTTCTGGGGCTGGTGGGGTGCCCGCAGACCCTGGGCAGGGGCAGGCGGGTATGACAGCTGGGTAGAGGCACAGGTGTTGCTGAGGAAGCGGTGGAGAACTGGCCCTGGTTCTCCGTCATTTCCATTCATGGTGGTTCTATTGTATTTGCGGTAACCTTTAATTATAAAAACTATTATTATGGGATGGGTTATCAGTGTTCTTCAGGCCGGTGTTGTTGCCTGGTAACATGGCATGCGCGTAAGCCCGAGCGCGTCTTCGGTACCTGCGGGCTGGAGAAGTGAATCCTTCCCCGCTCTCAGCCATTCTTGCCATCACCAAGTGATAAAAGGAATCCCGACGAGAGAGAGAGAGAGAGAGAGAGAGAGAGAGAGAGAGAGAGAGAGAGAACAGAACCAAGTGTGTGCACTGGCTGACAGGCGGATCTGGGGTGAGGCGACTGCCTTCTGGAAAAGACTTCATTTTAACCAGAACGGGGCCTCCTGGCTTGCCGTTCCCCCAGGAGCAAGATGGAAAACGGCTCCCAGACAGTTAACCGCATCCCGCTCTCCTCTCGGATAACATTCCATCCCATTACAGACCAATCTCTGCTCCGGGACCCATTGCGAGCTTCCCCACGGAGTGCCAGAGCGGCGAGAAGCTGGGGGATCACCCTGTTTGCTGGTGGCTGGTGGGGAAGATCGGCAGTAGGTCGGGCAGGTAGGCTGTGTCTGGACCTCTGCGGACGTGGGTGACCTCACCCCGCTGCCTCCGAAAAGCACCCCATTAGCCGAGGAAGCGGTGGCCGAGTGATCGCCGGAAGTGCTCAAAATCATTCTCTCTGAAGGTCACCCTGGTGGCATTCTCAGATAATGCCTGGTTGGCTCTGCTGTCTTTCTGTGTGAAGTTCGGAAGCAGCTGCCCCGGCCTGGGACGAGGTCACTGGTGGGGGGTGCAGGTTCCCCGTGACGGCGGCAAGCCCGCAGATGTGGTTACGGCTTCGAGATAATTACATTCCACATGGTTCACGCTGCACTCTCGAGATGGACTGATTGGCATATTTAAATCTGATCTCCCAGGCGTTTGCTAATTATCATAGCCTCGTTGTGGAAAAGGCGGGGTGGGGGGGGGAGAGACAACAACCGGAAGGGGAAAAAAGCCCTCTTTGAGTAGCTGTTTGGAAATGCCTGGCCTTTTAAAGAGGTGCTGGGTATGGGGTGAGGG